>JAPMOQ010018023.1:2309097-2326039 GCA_026543055.1 Argiope trifasciata
TATATATATATATGAATTAAAGCTAATTTTTAATGGAGCAGAATTTTAAATAATGCCTATAATTGGCTTTCATTTTAGAGCTGAAGTAAAGAAAAGTGAAGATCTTAAAATAAAATTTAACAAACAGAACATTAAAACTTTGTTTCTTTCGATCCTTTCCACATCTCTACATCTTTTAGGCATAAAGTGTCTTTCCTTTTTCCATAATATAAAGTAATTAATAATTTTATTTCGTCACTACTTGGAAATGCATATTGTTGGTATTTTTGATGCAATTTGTATGCATGAAGTCTTAAAAAACTTACAGTATCTTAAAATGTGCCAGATGTAGAAATTACATTAATTTACACATTTTAAAATAACTCAGAAAAATCAGGTTGAGCTATTTGTTACTTATGGCACTTTACAAACCCGCCAATAGTAACTTTTCAGCGATTTAAGCAGAGTGAGCTGCTCTTGTTTTTTCACTAGCGCCAACTAAGGCCAAGAATACGACAAAGACACTTTACATGTAGCATTCGCAAGCACAACCCCTTTTTAAAGGGTACGTACACATTCATACATCTCATAGATAGAATACAGAAAAATCATGCCCGAACCGAGACTCGAACCCGGGATGCCCAGATCCTTGGGAACCATATGCCCACCTACAACTAAAAATCGTACAGATCATTTTATAATCAACTTACCATTTCCTTAAATTTATATTCGCTTGAAAACGAAAGAAATTATGCTTTATCATGCCTTTTCAATTAACTACAAACAAGAACTTAGCCGGCGTCCTGGCTTTGGAGCTGTACGTCTTCCCTGTAATCTGGGTTTCCCAGGTTCGAGTCCTCGTTCTAGAATGGTAGTTCTTTACCCTGTGTACTATCTGGGATGTTTGTAAAAGAGCCCCGCTGTGAAAATGGGTTGTGCATGGGAGTGTGTGAATGTCATTTTCCTATGAATTAGAAGTCAGATTTCCGCCGTCCATGGCTGAGGAGTCTTAACCTCCTAAGCTACTGCACTAAGCTACTAAAGCTACACTAAAATACTAAAGCTACAGCACCTTTGTTCCCCGATCTCTTGGTTTGAATTGGAGTTCACTTTAAGAAGGATAAACAAGAACCTAGCTAAAAAAATTTGATAACTTCCCATCATAAAGAGATTGTAAAATGGAGCACGAATGTTTGCATATGACTGTCGTATCAATATGATCAAAGATTTTCCCTTCAGAGATATTTAACGTGAGATTTTGATAGAAACTTCCTTAACTAATGTACACTCAGGGCATCTTTGAAGAGAATGCACATTTTTAGGTAATTTCACGCATGGTGTGCGATGTGCAAACTCATCAATAATTTGGAGGGCATGATAGAAATCATTAAATAAAATACAGGATCAGTAAATATGAGAAAATTTCAGAATGAACTAATTTGACCTAATTTTAGATAAAAATTATGAAATTAAATAGCTAGATATTCTTACATAAATATGAGAGCCAGTGACTTGGCATATGTTTAATTCGTCTTCCCGTGTTCTGGACTTCCTGGGCTCGAGTCCCGGTTCGGGCATAGTTGTTCTCCCTCTGATCTATCTGCAAGATGTGTGAATGTGCCCTCCTGTGAAAAGGGATTGTGCACACGAATGAGTGATGCGTGAGAGGCAAAGTCGTACCATTGGCCTCAGTTGGCGCTACTTAAACAAGAGATGCACAACGCGCTTGTCCAACGGCAAGTGTCATATGAAGCAACACAGATATATAAGATAATAAATTGAATCAGTGAAGAAAGTCTTAATTTTTTTAGATCGCAGCATTTTGACTTTCTTCAAGTCATTGCTAGAAACTTGAGAACTCCGGTTGTTTATTTTAAAGAAGGAGCCTGTCACTGTCAATAAAATGGTAATATTGAATAATATATTAATAAAATAACAAGATATAAATAACATATATTGCCATTTAAGAATCCTTGTGGAATATCAATTCAAGTCCTTTTGCTGTTAATTTAATGAGCGTCAGATGTATTATTGAGGTCGTATATTTCATCAATCATTTAAAACTGTTGATTAAACAATTGAGAACAATATGAGTGAGAATAATTTGAAACTTAAAATATTCTTAATATATTTAATTTGTAAAAATACCTTGTAAACTATTTATTACTTGATACGATGATGTTTTGATTGTCCACCAATTTTTATACTAATAGTAAATCCCTCCCGGTGTCACGTCAAAGTGAGGGCAAGAAGCTTTTGGCACTGTCGTTGGTTCTCGCCACCCTGAAGGGTACATGAAAAGGGAGGAGGGGGTCAGAATCCTCTCATCTATGACGGGACGTACTTCCTTAGGAAGTCTTGTACCGCGATCGGTTATGGTCTTAAGCACAGTTACCACCAGTGTTGCTTTAGCGATCATTCAGTTTTTTTCAAATCCGTAGGCTTTCGAAACGACTGGGAAAGTCAGTGATATGAATGTACTGAAAATAATGTATATGGGACTTAAAATAAATATTTTATCATAATGAGATTACTTTCTAATTCTATTGATTTTCTCTTTTTTACTTTATATATATTATTTATCCTTTCATTTAGCTCTCAGTCGGTAGAAAAGACATTTTGATTATCAGTCATATTAATAGAATTATTTAGCTTTATATTATACAAAAATTCCCTAAAGTAATTATGTCAAAAGAACTAATGCGAAACTTTTAATGAAAATATTTATTATTTTTCTATCATAAATTATATATTTTTAAGTATCATTTATTAAAGACTACATTTTATTAGAACATATTTGAAAATTACATTTATAAACTATTTCTTAAAATATTTCATACTGGTGTTTGACTCTTTGCAAATATAGCCATAACGTATATTTCAGTGAAGATAGAACATAAATACATTTTTCTAAGAATAAAATATACGATACCTTCCAGTGATTGAACGACTTTAATACTTTACGAAGACAATACCATAGGATTAACTTTCAAAAGATCAAAGTACATGGAAATAAGATGCGACTCAGTATCTCATATAGGAGACCCATTTCAATCATTTTAGCTACAATATTTGGATATCTTCTATATTCTATTTCAAACATATCAGGTTTATAAATTTTCCTTTGCATATATTTTAAAAATATCTTGCAAACGCATAGTTTCGCTTACTTATTTTTTGTGCGTGTGTGAGTGTGCTTATATCCATGAATGCGTGGATGGGTAGAAATAGTTCTGTAGAAGATATCTCCAATATGATATAGTTCACTATTGAGTTTATTCGAAAACTTTCTTTTTACTCTTCTTCAAAAATAATTTTTTATGAATAAATTCAAATAAATAATGAGAAACTTCATAGTCATATACTAAATAGTAAGATGCATTTAATATGATATTTATTCCTGCTTTTGCAAGATTCCTATATTAAAATAGCTGTATACTTGGGCTAGTCATTTTTTGGAAACTCTAAAATATAGACGGAAGAATATTGTTCCCAACGGATTTCTCGTGTCCAGAATCATACTCACGGAAAAATATTAGATGTAATGGGGTCTAAATCCGATTTGAAATAGAAAATTTGATTTTATAGCATTTAAATAAAATAGTATATATCTGCATATTTTAAATGTCATACAATTTTTTAAATTGTTAAAAATATTAAGAAATAACATTTTCTTCAATATTATTCAATTTTTATACAATGTCTACAACAAGCATTTTTATATTCTGTTTTTTCTCATAATGTTGGCGTAAGCATTTATCTATTGCAAAATTTTCGATAGCATTTTTACTGTAACTTTTATCCTCATTTGATATAATTACTGATGAAAACATTTGAAATATACAGTATAAAATCATTTAATAATTTTAATATGTTGACTTAATAAATAGTTAGCAATGTTCCTTTTTTTAAAAACATAGAATATTTTGTATTTAATGGAATTTTAAAGATTTAATAATATGCAAATATAATTGAAGGACTAAAAAACCGTATTTTTGCTTTAAGTGTATTTATATTTCATTTAAAATTTAATTTTTTTATTTTATGCCCTATATTTTGATTTTAAAATAATTAAAATTATTTAAGACTGTAAATAGACTATATAGCCACATAAAGTTATTATTTTAAAACTTAAATTTGTTATAAGATATTCTTATTGAATAACATGCGTAAACATGTAACATTATTTACCGATGCAAAATTAAAAAAGGATATTTTTCTCAATTTTTTTGATAATGCAGTAGAGAACTTTTTTTCTCATCTCCGATTAAAACCCCTATTTTCAAGAAATTTTACTTTCGTGTGTTTTTCAATCATTGCTTCTGTCTTAAAAGATATTTATTTTCTATAAAAATAATCAAATGTTATTTTAACTTTGTATTAGCACAGTGAAATATGAAAAATTTAACCTATTTTTTTATTATTTTCTACCAAGCATAAAGGCATTATAATTCAAAATTTATCTTAATTATTTGTTTTAACTCAGGTTTGAATTTTTCAAAATTTTCATACAACAATAAAAATGGTGGTATTTACTCTAGGGTGGACGAAAGGATTCCAATCCTATAAATTAAATTTTTTGAAAGTGAAATGAAGCATACGATTTTATGATTCATTTCATCTCTATAGCTATTTCAACCTCTTTGTAAGTATCCTTTGTATTATAATATGTATTTACTTTTCTGTGATAAATATCTGATAAAAATGTATGAGATGATTTTTTAAAATGTTACGTTTCGAATGTATTTTTCTCATTTTTATAAAAATTGATTCAAAAGAATTTTTTTCTCGGTTTTTTAAAAAGTGATTAATATTGAATAAAAATCCTTTTTTCAAATGAATTATTGAAATAGGTACAAAAGCTAATACCATTCGTCTTAGCATTGATAAAAGATCACCATTAAAATTGATTTGGTGACTCCTTGTAAATTAGTTGAAATGTTTTGGTGGCAGTAGCACGTTTTAATTTTTTTTTTCTATGGATTATTCCACATTTGCCAATTTTACTACAGGATAAGAGCAAATTATTCTATCTATTGTATTTAAAAAATTTGAAAACACTCAATGCTAGCTTAACATTTAATGTGAATGCAGATAAAGATTCACTTGACACTTGACAGATAAGGCTTAGTTTACCAATATTGTTTGAAATATTTACTGAAATCTAATTTTATGTCGTAGTAAATATTTATATTGCACTTGACGGTAAAATGGTGAAAAAAATTAAGAGTAAAACTGTAATTAACAATAAATTAACTGTTAATGCGTTTTAAAAAATATGATTTATTAATTCTACTTTCAGTCGTAGCGTTTGTGTCACCACTAATGAACAGCTTTCATTTTTCGAGTGACGGAAATTTTTCAACTCCCAGCCTGGAATGATCTAAATGCATAGAGAGTACTTTTTTAAACACTGCACGGTTTTTAGGAAGGTAGTCTAGAGGAAGACTACCTATTTTAGGTAGTAATTAGTCGCCCATCAGTTATAGATGATGGGAAACTGCGTAGAAATCCGAGAAATAATACGCTGATTTGGAAACAAAATCTAATATGAAGTTGATAAGTTGCTGCAAAATGTGAAAATTTGATTCAGTATTAAATTTTGGAGATATAACCAAAGAATCTTCTTATTATAGTTCTTTCCATTTTGAATTGGAAATGGATCGATTATAAAATGTATGGTTTTTTGGAAAGAATAAGCTCCAGGATTGATCGAATTGTCAACGGATTTTAAAAGCTTAAATTGATGAACAACGCAGGCAATATTGAACAATAGATAGCAAGCGAAAGCCAGTAAAGAGCAAGTACATAGGAATTCTTTTTAAATGAATTACTTAAGTATTAGACAAGTTAATATATTTAAGTACCCTTAAAGCGTGTAGGAAGTTTTGCTTCTATAAGATTTGTAGTAAAATCACTTAATTCAGTTTTTGAATTAATATAAGAAAACACTTGCTATTACATACGGACTACAGTTTTTAGAAGTTTCAATTATTGTTAGCTTTTAAATCATCATTGAAAATTTATAGAAACAAAAATGAATCAATGCGCTTCTTTTGAACAGATTCAACGGTAAATAACTGAAGGCTTTAAATTGCGAACATTTTAAACAGTTAATTTATTAAATTTCTCCTTAATTCTAATTCTTTCGTTAAAAATTAACGTTTTCTAATTCCTGCTTGCTAAAGCAATGCTTTCTTGTAATTTTTTGAGCATTTTTATCTGTTTTCATTTCTTATTCCAGATTTTTTTTATTAATTAGAGTAAGATTAAATTTATTTATTTTCTAGCTTTAAGAAGTAAAGTAATCAAAGAAATTTTTTCCTTGGGTTAATTTTTATAGTCATATTTTGATTTTGAAGAAAAGAAAATTAATGGATGGAATAAATTCAAAAATTGAGATTCTGAGCTACATGGCCAAGTAATAGAATGTAGAAAATTTTATTTGAAAATGCTGAAATTTTCTTTGCCGGTGTTCTGGCATAAGTGCGTCATCTCCGTAATCTGAGCCTTCCGGGTTCAAATTCCACTGCGGGCAGGTTTTTTTTCTTCTGTGAACTGTAATGTACCTCTCCTTGACTCTAGTTGGCGCAACTGAAAAAACAAGATATGGTCCGTCGGCTTAAATCGCTTACAGAACACTTGTAAAGTATCATAAGTCACAACACAACAATAAAGTTTTTTTTTTATGTTTGAAAATGTAAAAGTCCTTTTTAAGTAGGAGGAAAAGTCGAAATATTCTAACGCGATATTAGAGTATATTTGAATGTATGAATTTTTTTATGTTTCATAGTTAAACTTCAATAAATCCATCCGAAATTTTAGTACAATTTTTTCTCAGTTGAACCAGCATTATTTTAACACACTCCCAATGAGTTCAAATACTCAACAAGATACATTCCAAAGGAATAATGATATGTATGAATCATAGAAAGCAAAATAATTCAAGAAATTCCAATTAACACAATATGCATTTAAATGGCACACAAGAACCATTTCTAAGGAGTGCTGTTACGTGGGAATCGTACAAAACACGATATTGAAAAATTTTCACATTAACACATTTTAATACATTGAATTCTCCACAAGATATCTTCCTAAGGAATAATGAAAAGTGCGCATTATATGATACAATGTATTTCAGAAATTCTGCAATGAAATAAGATTAACATCATTTCAAGAAGTCAAATTGTGAAAATAATTTAACCAATACTTACATTATTAATTTTAACTAGTTCTGTTATTGATTTTACGTATTCTTTTGACTTATTTCAAGAAAAAGCGCTTACATTATTCTTAGAAGTATATAGTATTAAGAACAGTTTTTTATATTTAGATCTAAAGTGGAACCCCCCCCCCCCATTATGAAATGACTTATTAGTTGCTTTTTTGCAGGTAAAAGTTGTAGATCATAATTTCAAGGAGCATAAACTTTAGCAATCATTCTGCCAAAACCTCAATCAAGTGTCCACTTATCCTGCACATTTTCCTCTAGATATTTAAAACAAGAAGTGTGCGTGGCAGTCCATAAAAGGAAGTGCTAATTCTCTAAAAGTGAAGCCAGGTACAAAAATAAATCTTTAATAGCATCCGGAATGTGTCGGAAGGAATGTCAAAGGCACAAAGTGGTTCTAAAAATAAATTACTCAGATGCTTGCTGCCAATCAACATTAAATTCCTTTAGATCTTAATTAGAGCAAAGAAATTCGTCTTTGTTTACAGGGCATCTCTTTGAAGTGCATTGCCTTCCTCTAACTAAAGTGGAACTAATACCAATAAAATACTATATTTAGACGTAAATTAATTACCTGTAATGGATATCATATTAATATGTCTAAGTATTTCTAGATGCATTGAATGGTAACACAATTATGGCCATTACTTTTTCATTTTAGATACATGAGTGATTACTTTTTAAAACTATTATCCATGAATTGACAATATTGACATTTAAAAAGGTTTTTAAGTATCTTTCAGAAAATTATTTTTAATATTAAATACATATAAGATATCCTAAAAAAGTGTCCAGTCATACATTCCTTAAAATGGAATTCAAACTAATAAATAGCGTATTTATACATAAATTAATAACCTGCAGGGAATAAATAGCCTATTGATGTTTCAAGGTATTTTTAGGATAATTGAATTGTAGCACAAATACATCTCCATTTCATTTTAGATACAAACTTTTTAATTTTTTTTATTTATGAATTGACAATTTTAACATTTTTTAAAAGTTTTTAAGTATTTTTCAGTAGCTTATTTTTTATATTAAATACATATAAGATATCCTTAAAAATGTCTTGTCATACATCCCCAAAAAGGGAATTCAAATTAATAAAATAACGTATAAATATAAAAATTAATTATCTGCAGGGAATAGCCTATTGATATTTCAAGGTATTTCCAGGAATACTGGATCGTAACATATATGCTTCCATTACCATTTCTTTTTAGATATGCGAGTGCCTTCTTTTTAAAAAAAACTGCTTACATATAAATTGATAAAAAAATTTTAAAGTAGAGCTTCTCCGCATCTTTCAGTTCCTTGTTTTTTATACAAAATAAAAATAAGACATCATTTAAATATGTCTAGCTATTTATTCACTTCAAACAAAATGTAATCTTATATTTGGACATTAATTAATTACTTACAGGGGATGCTGTATTACTATCTCAGTGTATTTCTAGGATAATTGAACTGCAGCACAAATGTGGCTAATATCATTTACTATTAGATAAGTGAGTGATTTCTTTTAAAAAACAATCTATCCGTGAATTGGAAAAAAAATTTAAAGAAATAGTTTTCAAATATTTTAAGTACCCATTTTATACTAAATATAGACGAGGCAGTATTTAAAAGTGTCTAACCATTTACTCAATAAAATGAAATTCAGACCAATAAAATAATGTATTAAGACATAAATTTATTACCTAAGATGGATACCGTATAAATATTTCAAGGTATTTCGAGGAATTTTGCATAACATTTTATTTTAGGAACCTGAGTGATTACTTTTTATAAACTATAAATCCATGAATTGAAAGTATATTTTTAAAGCATTTGTGTATCTTTCAGCAGCTTTTTTTTTTTACAGATTTATAAGAAATAGGACATGTTCTAAGCGTATCTAGGCAATGACTCCTTAAAATAGCATCAAACTAATAGATATATTTAGGCATAAATTAATTATCTAAAGCGAATGCCTTGTTAATATTTTTAGAAATATTGAATCATAATAGAAATAGGATACTAACATTTTAAGTTCATGATCAATCTTTTTTTTAAATCCACTTTTCTATGAATTGAAAATCCATTTTAAAAAGCATTTGTGTATCTTTCAGCAGCTTAATTTTTTAGATATTGATTAAAAATAATACAACCTTTTAAGGTGCCTAGATATTAAAATAGGCATCACACTAATAAACACCATATTTATTAGTAAAAGTTCTAAATTATAACTTTTTAAGAAAATTTTCATTTATTTTATATTTTTGCTTTCCTAATCATCTTATAACGAATTTAATGGATCAATTTTAAAAGATCCGAAAACATTTCAGCACCCCCAGTCAAATCATATCTATTACTAGGATGCATTATCAATATTTTTTTCTACGAAAATTTTAAAGTGTCCAATCTCTATTACAGAATTCTAAGATTTATTGAAAAATGTTCAAATAATTCCTTCCAATATTTATAGCCCATTAAAAAACCGAAGGAATCATTTTAAAATTTAGAAAATTCTTAGACGATTAATAATTTGTACTGTAGATTCTTAAACTTTTTTTTCAATTTTTGATAATACATTTTTATATAAATACCCTTAACAGATAAATTTTTAGTACATTTTTATACCACATCTAAATTAAATATTTGAAAAACAATGAACTGAAAAATAAGGAGCTATGGTTTATTGACCTGAAATTTTACGTTTAAATTCGAATTCTCTTTTAAAACTGTTATTCACATTTTTATCTTCCATATCATTTTAGTATAATGCGATAAAACTCTAATATGTCTCCTTGCATTTTCTTATAGCGTGATTAAAATTCTTTAAACCTTAAAGCGATATTTTTTCTCTAAATACACTTTTATGTTTGAGGTATTTAGAAAAATACTTCTTTTAATTCTTAATTTCTTAAAAAAAATCCATAATCCTCTTTCATGTTACTTAATTGCTTAGTTAATTAAAGCTGAATTGTATTATATCACTATATTTACTTTTTCACGAATACAAAAATGCGAATAAATATTCTTTTTCCTATTATTTTGTCAGCATTAAAGGAAATTATAAAATGTTTGTAATTTCATTGTTTATGAATAGCGTTTGTTTTTATTTTGAAAATTCAAACATCATTTTAATTAATTATGAATACTTCTTTGAGATTTATAATAAGTATAATCTTAAATAATGGGACGTGACACAATATTTTAATTGTATTGACTATTTTTGTAGCCCAAAATTCAATCGGTCATAATCATTAATAACATCAGTATTTTTTGTGCACAGAATAACAATATTAAAAAAACAGTATTTGGTAAATGAATGTGTCAAACGAATTTCGAATTTTCTTTCTTTTTGTTTTTTATATGATTAAACATTCTTAAGTTAAAAACATAATTTATTATTTCTGTATGTTAAAAGATTTTATATTTTTCTGTATTAAAAGAATAGTCGTCATTATTAACTATAGAATAAATAAATTAGATTTATTCGCATTTTAGAAACTCTTTCACTACTGAAGCTCCCGAATCGGTCATGCAAATTATTTACTAGTGGGCTAGTTTCTACGTCAAGCAAGGGATGCAAGGTTTTTAATTAATTATCACCAAGGATATCCTCGTATCACATCCATCACCCATAATTTAAAACAAAAACTGACAGGATAATATAAAATGTGTACGACTAGAAAAAACAAGGTAGTTGTTAAAAAGTAATCATATACTTCAGGAATGGATTCATGTGATTTTAATAATTCAATTTATGTTAAATTGTCCAAGTCATTCCTCAAGTTGTTATGGAATCCAGCATATTGAAATCCTCCAATTTCATAATGGATATAATGAAAAATTTTAAAATTATATAAAAAAACTGGAAAATCCAATAATTGCATTTATTAAAGGATGCACGAAAAGGTGGTGGTCTGGCTCCTCTAATTGATGACAGGGAGTACTTCCTTAAAGAAGGTTTGTGCAGTGACCAGTGATGTCCTTTAGCACTCATCCACAGACTCCAGTTGTGTTGCTAAAGCGACGGTCCTGTTATTCAGTTTTTTTTTTTTTTAATTTTTTTTATTTTATATGCCTACTATGCGGGTCGGAGAGTCAGTGATTTGATTTACTCTGAAATGTTCCAAAAATTGAAGCTTTCTTTCCAAGAACTATACCAATGCATATAAGATAAAAATAGCTTTTATAAGTCCTGTTATAATAAAACTTATAAGTTATAATAAAATTTTCATTTTTTTGGATCAATAAAGAGGGATCATGGGTCATTAAAATACCGTGTAATAATAAACAAAATTTAACTAATTTGTAGTAACAATCTGAAATATTTTTTGTTTTCAAAATGCCTTTCATTGTTCTTTAATGCTAACAGAAATAGTATTTCCATCAAAGAGTTCGATGAATATCTACGAATGCTGGCTGTAAGTCTGTCTTCTGAAGCAATCCATTTTCTCCTTCATCAGTCAATCAATCATGAGCCCAGAAAAGATGTCCCAGATGACTCGGAACTCGTGAAAAGTCTTCATTTGGCTGAAGTTGAGATACATTTTATCCAAACACACGACGTCGCTGATGTCTTGATACCCTCCTGCATTCCAATTTTGGAAACCACTTCTCGCTCCCGCTGACTCATCCATCATCCTTTGAATATCTCTAACGCTCGTGTTTCGCTGATTCCTGAGGTTGATTACCGAAATGGTTTCGATCACCAGACATTTCAGAAACACCAAGATGAAAGAGCAAGTTTTGCTGTGATGACTGCTAATGTCTTTTTCTCAAGTTATTGAGAATGCTACAAAAGTGCTACTTGTGAAAAGATGAATAAAGAAAGGATAAGAGTGGTTAAATAATGTAGATAATACTACTGAATTATGAATTCATTCTTTTTTGCTTATAACAAATTGGTATGTTGAAAGAAATGGTTCTCAGGCAATAAATATATAACTAAAGAATATAAAATTGTTATGATAAAAA
Organism: Argiope trifasciata; assembly: GCA_026543055.1. Taxonomy (NCBI): domain Eukaryota; kingdom Metazoa; phylum Arthropoda; class Arachnida; order Araneae; family Araneidae; genus Argiope; species Argiope trifasciata. Next base: position 2,321,279 of record JAPMOQ010018023.1, read on the forward strand.
GTGTTTTGAAATAAAGAATAAACTCTTATTTAGTAATTCCAAATTTTTTAATGAAACGGTAATATATTTTTACAACTCAAAAAGTGAATTCATACAAAAACAACGATTCTAGAAAAAAAATTTAATAGCTTCATTTTTATAATGTTATATCCTGCATTCTCATAAGTTTATGATGGTTAGTTAGTAACAATGTTTTAATTTAATTTTCCACTACTTTTTAATTAAATAGCTATTAGTTTTTTCTAGTTATAACTTATTAAAAACAGGTATGTAGTTTTAAATTTATGTGGTTGTATGTTTAATGATTCTTTTATGACTACTGTTAAGTTTTCCCATTGACACAAAGAGACAATTGACATGAAAATCAATGCAATAAATATATTATTGTCTTAATATTATTTCAAACAAATAATATGAACTATAAATAGTGAAGAAATAATAAATTAAAATCCCATGCAGATTTACTGATTTTAATCCTATATATAAGTGAAAGACAAAACTTTTAAGGAAAATGAAAGTTCTTTCACATAATTATACGAAGTTTTTAGACAGAATTGCAGTTGCCTGAGTTGATACCTCTCTACATATTTCTTTAATTTATGTTAAGCTTTCAAATTGTCAAGAAAAGATACACCATGTAAATATGTACAAGTAAAAAATTATTATATTTTTAAAAAACTCTTTCTCCATATTTTCGGATTTGTAATGGACATTCGAAAATATCAGAAACTATTGAAAACTTCATTCTAATATTTTTTTATGAAATTCAGAACATAGTTAATTACCGTCAATACCATAATTTTAAGTCCTAAGCAATTCCTTAAAAGTGAAGATATTAACACTTGCTATCGTTATACTTAATTTCATGCAGTCTTCATCACATGCTTGACTAAAATGCACTTATTTTTTTCCTTAAAAGCTCAATCTTCTTTTAGTACAATCACGAAAGATATATGCTTTGCTTGTTCATGTATCGTAATAAACTCATTAAATAATTTTCGATCCAATATAATTTATCTCTTATTTAAACTAAGACTTCAAGCAATTTGGTTTATGTGGTTGTTAGGTCTTCTGAACTAACTATTAGGTCCCCTTTATTATTCGAAAGGGAGACTTCTTTCATCCACTCACTGTGTGCATTGACTCGACTAGTGACTATAACTGATTTCTATTCTAACTCTCGAATTTTGTAATTTCCGGTACAGGACAAAGAAGCTTGGAAAAGAGTGTCGTAATCTTTACTCCTAAGCCAAATATCACCAAAACTGGCAATTCGTCACCAAACGATCTCCTGGGTCTGAGGTGTTTGACTCTGCTTTGATTCAGCAGTCATTATCACTTCTATAAGACTGTATCCTTTATAAGAGATTTACAGAGCAGAAAAGGGATATTACAAATTTGTTTACAAGTATCTATATACTAAATCATTTGTAGTAAGTATTCTATGTACTATGTATTTCTCCAATTTATTTTCAGTATCTAAAAAAAATATTAAAGGTTTATTCATAACCACCCATTAAATAATTGCCCATATCTTTGTTCTTTTATTTTCAGGTTAAAGCATTCAAAAAGCTAGACAGAAGTGTGTGCCATTCAGAAGTAATTAAATCTTCATTTTCTCACAGTAACTGTAACAGAATACTTAATTATTTCTGAAAAAAAAGAGAGATGGTTGAATGCATTGCTGCAACACAAGAATTTCAATCGTAAAAATAGGAAATGCAACAATTTAGAATCTCACAAATTAGCTTCAGAAGCCCTTTCCTTATTTAATTTGATTTTAGGCAACATTATCGGCTTCAATAGAATCTACGTTTGCGTCAGTCTTAATTGGTAATTTATTTAAAGCATCAGCACTGGGGATGTTCTTATCTAGATTACTAACAAGATGGTAATTGGTGGCTGTTAATATCAAACTGTGTCGCAGTAGCTAAATTAAAACCTGTTGACTTGTAGAATACTTAAAATATACTTCACAATGATTTCTATATTTCAATTAACCTGCTGTTTAAACATATTATCAATTATAATTTTTATTTAATATAATTTGCCCACTTTGTGGAATCTATTAGATAAAAGTCACTTTCAGAAATTTATGAAATTAGCAGTAAATACCACAAGAATTTTCTGAACCATTCAGAATTATTTCAATGAATATTAGGGGATAATTTTAATCTCAATATAATTCCTTGTCAGCTTAAATTTGAGAAAAAATATGTAATTAACCATGAATACTCCAAAAATTTAATTTTTAGCTCTTTTGATTTTTTTTATCATGTTATTAAATCCATTGACTCTTGTATTCTTTGACATGAATGTGTTAAGAAATGACTAACAAAATCGATTTTTTTTTGGTTTTTATAAAGTAAAAATGCAAATTTAATGTAAAATAAAACATAAGCTTATTTATGATATCAAAAAGTCAATATTGTCTAAACCATGTTATTTGCTCTAAATAATGCTGTTTAATTTATATTATAACAAGTTAACAGCTGTTTCCTTTGAAACATTTTACTTGAATTTTATTTATGTTCCAATTGCATTTTTTCAAAGATATTCTAAATTATAGAGATATATTAATTACTTTTTAATTTGTTTGTGAAATCTCTTTAACAATTTTTTTTTCTTTTAAGAATCAAAACTACACATTTAACATGAAATAAAATGTCTGTAGATTCTTCATATTATTTTTAGCCACACCAAAGACACAGTACACCTATCCCCCGATTTACACTGAAGATAGGTTCCTTAGAAAACCGTGTAAATCGAAATCGTTGATTCTTATACGTAAAACCGTGTAAATCGAAAATAAACTAAAATGTGCATAATTCAGTCATTTATTTCAACGTAAAATAAAACTAAATATATCTTAAAAACATAAAAATAACTGTCTATTTATAAAATAACAAAAATATAAGGTATATTTATGTAATTCATTTTACATATAGAAACGAGAAATATAAATTAAAAAGTTAAATCAGAAATTTAGTTACTGTTATCACTTTCGTAGACTCTCAATCTTTTATTCCTGATTGGTATGATATCACTTTCATCACTCGATAGTGGTTGATGCGATTCAAGTTCGATGCTAGATGAATTAGATGCTAGATGAATTCCGGGTCGGTGCAAATTTAAAAACCGTGTAAACCGAGTGCCGTGTAAATCGGGGGATAGGTGTATTTGTAATGCACTGATCTATTTCATCTTTTTTAAATAATGTTATTTTATTATAAGAAGAGGTTATTAGCTTATTTAGAACAATTTTCTTGAAATAACAATGAATCAAAGTTTCTGTTGATGAAACTTTTCTTTCAACTGCGTTATTTATTAATATATTAAATAATTATAGAAATGTTTATTAATTGATCCTTAACTTTGTTTCAGTACATCCGTTAGATAAACTTCATTTAATCCTTCCTTATGGCATTTTAAACACGAAATAAGAAATACGATATAATCGAAATTTATATCTTTTTCTAATTTAATGCTATTACAAAAAAATTTGACACTAGAAAATAAAAGTTTTTCTTTCAAAAATAAACCGAGATTCATTTTTTTATTGAAATATGTCGATACCCATGAAATAAAATTGCCTGCTGTGCAAATAATCTTGATTTATAATTTCTTGAAGAATATAAACTTTCCTCATATTATGCAAATTGAATGATTGAAAAAAATGAACTTACTAATAATATGACTATTCAAGAAAAATTAAATTTTGAAAAAAAATATATCATGGATAAAACAGTATAAAAGATTTTTTTTAAAATTTCTTAAAGCTTTCATAAAGATTTTAAATACGTAGAACTGATTCTCTTCCTTAATTTTAATATTTCATAATAAAATAAAGATAAAAAGTCAGTTGCTTCAATATGAATATTTTCAAAAATATCAATTAATCTATTTTACAAAATTATATTTTTCTTACCAAAAATTATAATAAATTGTTACCTAAACTATCGAATAATATCAAAACAATTATCACATTCAATGCATATTATAAGCGAAATTTTAGATCCTTTATTCAGATTTTCTTTAAAAAATAGTTAAAATACTATGGGTATGAGTTAAAACGATTATGGCATTTATTAATCTTTTGGGCAATTTCCTAAAGTAAATTAGTACACATTTAGATAATGTATGTCATATAAATATAATTGAAAAATCTTATATCAATAAAAATGAATATTTGTCTGTATGTCTCAAACCGTTCATCCGATTGCGATGAAAGTTGGTAAGCTTATTGTTTACAACTACGGGATTGTTATAAAGATATTACAATTACCTAAAATTAAATTGAAAATTTCGAAACTCAGCCGCATCTATTAACCAAGGATTAATCCCCAAATAATACAACGAGGAGACAATAGATTCAGTAGGAATGCTCAATATAGGAATGTAAAAGGTTGATATTTTGTAGTTTTAGCAGGCAAATGTCATGCAAGTCATTTACAGACCTAACGACTCTAAGAGGGAAGAAGCTTTTGGGGAGACCAACCCTGAGATTCCTAAACTTTAATTAAATTTCAGCGTTTTTGGCAGCAACTACTAAAAATATTGTAATACAAATAATTTTGCACACTTTAATTTTCAAAAATTATCTTTTCAACTATATCAACGATTCTATGGTATAAATATATTTTCTACGTTTCATCAATTTAAAATGAAAAATATTTCAATAACGTTTTCTAACATTTAACTTGAGAATACTGAACGAATATCATACGAATCATGAGGTACAACAAACAGTTTTTTTTTTTT
>JAPMOQ010018023.1:2326439-2349864 GCA_026543055.1 Argiope trifasciata
ATAATAACAAAAAGGTTTTGGATTTTTAAAATATAACAAAATTTATAAAATTAATACTTTTGACTTTGAAAATGTATATACCAACCTTCCCCATGAGAAATTAATAAATGTCTGTACTCTTACATATGACGAATATTTAAATGAAAATTTAATTAATAAACATAACTGCCTTCTTTTATGCAATTTTAATATTACCGAAAATCATGTTTTCAATGGTATTGATTTTTATAAACAAGTTAAGGGTATTCCAATGGGTACAGCTTTCTCAAGTGCTTTAGCCAACATTTTCCTACCATATTACTAGAAAAAAATAATTAATAATTACTAAATAAACGGATGATGATTTATTGATGATTTAATTTTGATTAACTTAGATAATACCAGTATTGTTACTAACTGCTATCCTAAAGAATTAACTTTAACAGAAACAAATAAAAATCATTTTGAAGCTACTTATCTGGATTTGAGGATCGAAATTTCCAATGATAAAACAATAATCGGTATTTATGATAAAAGAGACGAATTCAAATGTAATGTAACTTAACTCTGTAATTATTACTTTAATCTTAACTCTAAAATTTTCAAAAATTTAATTTTCTCACAATTTAATAAAATTAAAACAATTTGTAACAGCATAATTTCTTTTATAAAAGTAACAAATAGTTTTATAAAAAATTAAAACAATAATAATTTTCCCAAAAGCTATTGCAATATCAATATTTTAATAAAAAAAAGAATTGATGAAATATTAGTGAAATAGATGGCGGTCATAAACTACATTTTCTTTATTTACACTGTAGTATTATTATTAGAAAGGAAGGACTGCTGTGGCGGGTAGGTCGTTTTAACTTTTTGTTTTCTGAGTTTGAGTTATTAATTGTGGTTGAATTTTCTTATGTAGTTTTACTTTTTTATATATATTTTTGTTTCATTTGGTGATGTTTTTTTAATGTTTTTCTTTATTTTTGTCTTGCTGTTTCAATTGGTATGTCTCTTTTGACGTAATTTTCGGGTCACGAGGTGTCCATACTTTTGACCATATATATATAAAAATCTCAGGAATTATGCCTATCAAGGAACCAGAAAATTAAATAAATTGCATAAAGTAATACAATATTGGTAAAAGCTGGTAAAAATATACATGCGATTAAAGATGTTGAAGAATTTAACCTACGTGATTTTGAGGTTCAATTATTTGTTGCCTTCAGTTATTCAAAACCTACTAACGAAAACAGGATCATGTTCTGACATGATAAATTGCTGATTATCCTGTTTGTCGTATACAGTAATTGCATACCTCTAACAGATGAAATTTGGTATATGCTCTAAACATTAGCTTGGTGGATAAAATTTAATATGCTTATTTAACCTTTAATGTGTAGATAAGTATAAAATTTGGAACAAATCCGTCAATGTATTCATCTTCTCTTTGTATGTATTTTCACATGGATAGAAAAGTGATTTTCATAAAATTAATGACTTAAATACATGAGAGTAGATATATGATGTCATTATTTATATTTAATATAAATCTTCGTTTCAATCAATTTTAAACACGTTTAAAATATAAATTTTATTTTTGGATACTATTAACTATATTTAAAGGATTAATTACCAAAAGAAGCGCCAGAAATAATGCGATTCATACATTAAAAATGCTAAATATACTCCAAAGGCAATTGTATTTCTACCAATTTTCACCAATATAAGGCAATGTATTCACATGCGACTCAAAACATAAGGAAAAATATTTGGGGATAATATATAAATAGAATTTTTATAATTTTGGTGGTTGCGTTGTTCTACTTTCCTCCCGTTGTTCTATTTTCATCTGATGCGATCATATACGTATTGAAGTTCTGAAATAAATACTATTTATTTTTAAATATTTATGACTATACCTCGAGCCACATTTTAAAGTTTCAGTTGAGTGTAAAGCTTTTAAAAGTGAGTTAATCGATGAGATTTAAGAAAAGATAGAGCAACAAAACCTTTAAAATATTCCAATTCAGAATAGCGTTTAATATATTTTATTTCATAACTAAGTGATATTTGGAAAACTTAAAAAATTAGGTAACAAATATTTATAACTGTTCTACTATTTACAGCATGCTACCTACAGCATGCTACACCTTAGGCTAGAAACATATTTGTTGTCTATGTATGTGGATATTAATTTTTTTTAATATTTAATTTGTTTTCTTATTCAAGCTGAAAAAGAACAAACGGATACAAAGGTGTCCGTTTTTTACAAAGATTTTTACTTGCAGTTTGAATAACATAGTAATGCTTACGTATTCATTGGAAAATACAGAGTGTTCACAAGGTATGCACCGTGTAATATTTACAGATTCGGATATAACATATCAAGGCAAATATTTTAATACATAACTCGTGGGACTCTCTAATATAGCGTTATAGTTTAATTGCCCACATGCTATACATCAAAATAGCTTTCTTGACTTCTATTCGAATTTGTAAATATTAGACGATACATACCTTGTGGAACACCCTGTGCATAACACATAAAATAGTAAGTGCATAGTAAAGAAATATCGTTATAATTCTGTAAATTTGCTTGAAAGAAAGTTGTTTAGAAAATAACCACACGCTTATAAATCCATTATGATATGACAATCGCTTAAAGTCTTTTAATGATACAGAAAATAAATACTAAAAGCATAACAAATTTCATGTCTGGAATAGTTATCAACGAATATTAAATTTAAAGATAGATAAAAGCCACATGAAAGGATGTGTTTTAAAAAAAGAACAAAATCATCTGAAACACTCATTTCTACAATTAAAATACTCTTTCAACATCAATTTCCCTGAGTAATATAAACATACAAAAAATAACAAATTGTGACTTTTAAACTTTATTACCACTTGTAATTAAATGATTAAGTGATTTTTCTAAATTTCCAATTCAACGAATGCTTTAAATTTGCTTTTAAAAACAGAAAGAAAGCATCTTTTTCGCGCTCTTCGAATGAACCTATATCTGATTTGTTTTGGTATTATAATTTAATGTGATTAAAGCTAATCACAAGGGTGAATAGATAGACGCAATTTTTAAATAGAATATTAGAAGATTATTAAAACTAAGTAAATTCTCTGGTATGCAAGAAAGCTCATATAAAAAAGAAAATTGAAGACTTTTCAGTAAAAATATAGCTCAAAATACACACTTTATGTGAAATGAATAAAAATGGTAAAAGAAATTACATTTTACACTTATGTATAGATTATACTAAGTAAAGAAATAAAGGCAATTTCATCAAGTAACAGAAGACGCATTTTCAAAGGATGGTATTTTTTCAGTAAAAATCCTTTCTTCTTTTAAATTTTAACACCACTTGTAGCAATTTATTCAAAATAAATATTCTGGTCTGTTATCCAAGAGCAAATGACGATTATATGCTTCGTAAAACCTGCGCTTAGCTAAAACGTTAGAAAAATGATTGTGAAAAAAGATCCTTGATCTGGAGAAAGAAAAAAAAGATGCTGTAACGGTTGAAATTTATTTCCTCATCTGTTTTTGTATTCTTGTTCCTCCTGCTTTAAAAAAGGTTAAAATTTAAGTTCCTCTCACTACAACTCTCATGAATATTTAGAAGGATTTCTGGATTCGCTGCTCTTTTTCGCGCTCTGAATAGAGCAGACCCTTGCTCACTTTCGCAACACAATTTCTGAAACCTTTATGGGGCAATAATTTAAATCCTGTTACTGCTGAGTGAATTGTACATGTGCTAAGCCTTTCGAAATAATAATAATTGAACCGATACAGTAAGGTTTTATGAATTGAAAATGCTGCCATAAATGACATTTAATGCTTATATATATATATAAATGTCTGATAAAATGGCAGGTGTTAAATTTTAGTCCATTTTTTAAATTTCCATCGTGTAGGTATTTTAAGGATACATTGGTATTGAAGAATAATTAACTTTCTTTCAGATAAAATAAGTTTCTGAATTCAAATATGGAATTTTTAAATGCCGTGCACGTCAGCCATTAGAAATTCTTTTGCAGTTGTAGTATTAAATTTGAAATTCAGGCGTGATTAATGATTGGCTGACACATTCAAATATTCCATATCTTACTTTCAAGAATTCAAATATAGGAATAAAACTACTGGGATGCGAGTGATATTAGCTCCGTTTCAAAATGATAACTTCGACCTTTTACATAGCGAACAGTCGTTGGTTTGAGGCTATCGAATATTTAATGGATTCTTGTCATATTTGAGAGTAAAGAATTTTAACTAGTCATGAAATTCATCATATATATTTTTTTATTATTATTAGATCTCAGATCGCTACTTTTAAAAGCGAAATTCTTAGAAATAATTTTGAAATTTTAAGAAAGAAATAACGTTTTTCTTAGTTTAATATGTAGCACATAAATCTTGGAAATTTATACCGGTATACAAAAAAATTAAGTCAGCTGAGCGTTGTTGGCCTGGTTATCTGATCGGAATTCAAATTTTTTTTCAATAATTTCATAAAGCACCAGAAGTTATTTTAAAGTATCTGAACATTCGGCGTTCTTATTATTGTGGTGGTTGTGGGTGTAATACCACTTAGTCATATCAAGCCCGAATGAGCGGAGCTGTTTCGAATTAAAGCAGAATTGCACGCCTTTCGTTGTTAACGAGTACCTTTAAGGTGAAAGTACGACTTCTGCTCTAACACACATGACACAACCCTTTGGGGGGGGGGGGTGGAACATATTCATACATCCGCAAGACAGAATTGAGATCCAAGTCGGAGGTCGGCTCATCCCTGATTCAGTACCCACAGAGGTATCATTTGTTACGGGAACTTGGAGGTCATTGCAGTCACGATCTATTTAACGTGCCCCAACTGCCATGAGCCAACATGGTGGTCTTTGGCCGAGACTAGGACTGAACACGTTACATTTCAGTTACGAGACCAACCAGGCTACCGCGGCCCTTTATTATTACACTAAATCAATTGCATTATAAATGAAGCAAAGCGGTTTAATTTCTTTTCAATTAGAAATACGTACGTATCCAGAAAATGTATTTCAAACAAACATAGTATTTTCTAATTGGAATTATGCACAAAGCACAATCATTCCTTACTGTCAAACACAACCAATTAATATTTATTTATCTGCACATACAGAAAAGTAGAACAATAATCTTATGTCTGGCATAATAAAAATACTCCCAGACACTTAAAGAGACACCCAAACAACTATTGCAAGCATTAGTTCAATTATTCAGGCAACTCATTTTTATTTTAACCTTTTTTTATTATTATCCGCAACTTCTCATAAACAACTCTTAGACAAATACAGAGATATAAATGCTGAGTAATAATCAGCAATAAATATACGTACACATATTGGAAAGAAAAAACATACGAAATATATAATTTTTTAAGGAAGGAGAGTGCAACTATTCATCTTATTCTTGGTATTAGTACATAGATTATTTTATTATATATAAAGATTTCAACTGTTTTCAAAGTAATTTTTTCATATCCTAAGGATAAAAATTTGGAAGACAGATGCTAATTGCAAACATGTTATGACATATTTAATTTAAAATGATATTTTTAATTGCAATATATTCTGCTAAGATTGTTATGGGTATTCCGGAATTCTTTAACCGATTTGTCAGTCGATGAAGTAAACACAATCAGAAGGCTTCAGTAATAAAAGGCGACCTTTTTTATTCCCATATGGGATTAAGATATAAAAATAATCGAACCTTATTTCTAAAATTTAAAGAAAAGTATGTTTAGTAAGCAATTTTATAGTACTGTTTACATTTCTTGAAAATTTCTCTAATCAAATTATACAGAATAACTTGTACTCTAAGCATGATTTTACTAGAGAAAACTATAGCATTTATAGTTTTATGCACTTTTTCTTATACACTTATAATCTTTTACATTTTGCTAATAATATAATATATTCTGAACTTTCACTCATCTACTAAAAATTATTTTTTAATCATATATAATACTCAAAAAATATATTTTAAAAGCATTTTTCCAAGGAATATTCATGTATCGCATATCTATGAGGAAACAGAACAATGAAACGACGATCATTTTTTTTATATATATTTATTTATTTATTTTGCAAAACGGAAATGTGTAATTCCTTATAGTGAACGATTTCAATATATTCCTGAGTCATATCAAAGAGTTTTTGACCGAGACATCGGAATCCTTTATACGAAAATCAGCTTACTAACTTTATGCAATATCTGTTTAAATTTATTCAATATGGCTGCTATTTCAATGCTTATGCTCTAAGCATTTATTTCCGTCTATATCACTTTCATAGCATGTTTATTTCAGAGACATAATGCATTTCTACATAAGTATGAAATACCATTTTTTTTCGATGTTGAATAATCGCATCACAAAAGAGCTTCTTGATAATCGTTTTTCTTAAAATACATTAAGATGCTCATATGTTTATTTACTGGGTTATGTTTATTACTTTTCTGAAATTGGTACATTAAACGCTAGAGGAATTTAGAGAAATTGACGTTTAATCTTTAAGCTGTGTAGCATATATTTTCGGAGGAATCATGTAAATGTCAACTGAAAACAAATGATCGTGAACTATGATACAACATTCCCCGTTTCCCTTTTGCGCGATACCGAATCACGTTGGAATCTATGGCAATGATCTCGCAGATCAGGCTGCAAAATTGACTTCAGTTCCTCTTGATATCCGTGTTCCCTTCTGTGATATTTCGCGACATATTAAAACAATAAATCTATGGAAAGTGGCTGGAAATTCGGGATGTGCAAGTTCATAATAAAATTCATGCAATTCAACCAAAAAATAAATATGTGGTCAGTTTTACCTGAACAGATGCGCGGATGTAAAATTAATTCGTATACGTATTAGATACATAGGATACACACTTATAAATTTGTTGTTTGGTGAACGGGTCCCTGATTGTATAAATTGTGTAGTGATCAATTCTTTAGCACATATTTTTACTAAATGCCTTAATTTTACTTCAGATCGTTTAACTCACTTTAATTCGCCCATTTTAAATTCACGTGACTTAATGGGTGAAAAACCTCACTTAAAACATTTTGATTTTTTAAAAGACATTGGTATTTTTCATATCATTTGATATTTGAGGTTTATTTTTATTCTTGAGCCAAATCTATTTAAATCATAGTTCTCAACTTTTGACATTTTTACAATACATCCTTCTTTCATTTACACATTTTATAATAAAATCATTTAAAAATTCTTGTGGATGTCGTAGCTTATTCTGAATTGGACCTTGTGCCAATAAGACACACCATACCATATCCCATTTCCCACACCTGGCAACGGGTATTTTTGGCCAGATGTATCGCCACCTGTTAACAGCCCCACATTGTTAAGAGCCTCTAGACTGCCAGACGGGGGAACCTCTTCGCCTATATTATCATTGCTTGATGTAATTAGTTGTGTCCAGATAAAGAACTATCTCGCGTGGTTAGTCGTTTCAGAGAAATTGATCATATCTTCAAGATCATATCGGATCATATATGATCTTCAAGATCATATCTATATTGATCATATCGAGAAATGGTCAAGTCATCCGGATAATAATTTTTTTTCTATTATGAAGAAACTGTACTTAACACATGTTTGGAGAGGGTCAGCAGCAGGAATGGATCATCAATGGACATTTCCACGATCGACTGGATACCATTGAGAAATTATTGCTGAACAGCTAGTGGCTGACAGGGAGCCCAAGTGCACGGATGTGAAAGTAAGAGGCGGAGATTTTACGGAAATAAAATATGAGATTGTTTTTATGGTGAGAGAGTAGTGAAAGTCGTTTTAAATGAGAGCTCCTAGAAGCTTCGTGTGATTTGATTTTCTGAGTTAAGATCCATCCCATGAAGATAGGTGGATTACTAGGGATACCCGTGGAATAACCAGTTGAGCTAATAGCCAGTTAGTTTTTTTGCGGTGTTATTTCTCAGAATTGATCGAGGAAGTATTTATGATTAACTTCTACTTTTACTTAAATTTTATCAATCATGTTAACCTAGATGAGAAACCACTTGTTCTGATGTGCATATCTAAGAATGTGAATAAAAAAATCGTTTGTTACGTTTACTTTCTTATTTGATAAGTATCAGGATATTACAATATTTTTTCAGAACATCATGTCATGTTAGAGGGAAGATATTTAATTCTTATAAATCTCAGACATATCACCTGTCCGAGCAAACAAGTTAATCTCAGACATGAAACGTTTCATATTACAGGAGTTTAGTCATGTTAATATCATGTTTCCAAGCTGTGTAAAAAATAGGAAGGAATCATGTAAATTTTAACTGAGGGCAAATGATTGTGGACAAACGATCCAGTCAATATTACTACGTTCATTGGTAGCTGGGTGGTCAGCTGTATACAAGAAAAGAAAAAGAGTGAACAAGCGTTTTTGAGTTTCACATTCTGTTGGAGGGAATATATTAGGTTGGGGAAAAAAGAAATCCATTATTTTTACCTGAAATTCAAGACTTTATTTAACATGTTTTGGATTGTCAGATTTAGCTCAATAACGCGCCGTTTGGTTCTACAATTTTTTACCATTTTAAAAGTAGCTTCAAGATGTCTCTTTCATAACAGTATTGGTCTCTATTACAAAAAACTCTTGTAAACGACTTTACAATCTTCTCTTGATGCTAATGTCTTAGAAAGTTTTGGAATGCAAGAAAAAGATGGCAAAACTCAGGTGTCAGATCCGGATTGCTTGGTGGATGCATCAAAATTTCCCAACTAAGCTCTCGGAGTTTCTGGAGAGTCACTATAGACGTGTGTGGTCTTGTGTTGTCTTAATGGAACATAATACTTCTTCTTTTGGCCAATTCTGGCCGTTTCTGCTAGCTTCAAATGGTCCATTTGTTGACAGTAGAGATGCGAATTTAGTGCTTGACCCTAAGGAAGCAACTAACAATAAAAGGTACCTATCCAGTTCCACCAAATGCAAATATGCCAAAAAATCGACGAAATCAAAATCGCACGTAATTAGCTGTTACAATATCGGGACTATAAACACCATTCACAATTTCAACCGCCTGGCTTACATTTTTACCTTTATCGAAGAAAAATTGTAAAATGTAACGAATTTTTTCTAATTTTTAAAATGCTATTACTCACAACTGAATGGATCAAACAAAAAATAGAAAAACATTTTTTAGATCATAATGCCAACTTGACAACGAGCATAAATCTGAAATCGTTTGATCAATATTTTTGGAGATATTGATCACTACGGACATCTACTGACAAACTAATGGATTACTTTTCCTCCCAACTAATATTACACCTGCATAAAATCTCCGTCACTACACCTGTAATCTTGCAATCGCATCCTTTAGCTCCCAAACAATATGTCCTATCAGTGACTTTCCGAATGGCCGAAAGGTACACGGATAATAAATACTCACTAATCACAACAAAAGCGGTGGGGGGAACTGATACCTTAGGGCCATCACCAGCCATGGTACAACCCTTCCTTTATGAATGGCGTCCTGCCATCGATGGGATGAACCAGATCCTCCATCATTTTGTGTTCACTCAAAGGTGGTAACATACATCCACCATGTCGGAAGTGTCGTTGTGAAGCAGTACTAGGGCTATTTTGGGATGGATATCGTAATTTTGAACATGGTCAGATGACGAGGATGACACCTGAGTTGGCAACCCCCTCTCAACACCGCAACACACCAGCTGTAGGACGTTTAGCCTGACAGATTTAACGTTCCAGAGACCCCCTTAAAAGACAGTACTTTGATGGAATCGAGTCCCTAACCTGAAACCCTCCGGTTACGAAGCCGATACCAGGCTACAGTGGTCCTAATAATTTTGAGGTACCCCACCCTGAGGGAGCCCCAGACAGTAACACAATTGACACATCCCTAGATTTTTTTAAACAAATCTTCATGAACAAAATCTTATCAAATCTTCATACTTTAACTTAATTAAAAATTGAAGAACAGCACAAGAACTTCCAAAACTTTTGCATTATAAGGAATTTAGATATTTTATGAGACTTAAATGCCGTCTTCTTCACATAATATGAGTATAGATCTATCTTATAAACATCATTCAGAATGTGAAAATCTTTTATAGATGGTGAGCAATTCCACTAAATTTATGGAATGCCAAGAAATTGTGACTAGAAATTATCATATAGAAATGTATTAATTTGATTTGAGTTTGAAATTTTTGAAATTTATGCTTTATTCATCTGTTTCAGGTCAAATTTTATGCAAACAAATATTAAAATATTTTAAAAGTACATTCGAAATTTTTAAAAATTAAAGGGAAAAAAAGCAGACAAATGGAGAAATACCTGAAGAAAAAAAATACGTTACGTACATACGACAAAATTTTATGAAGAAAATTAATTTTTTAATCCAATAGAGAGGCCGACAATCTAGTTGAAATATGTCTACTATCAAATAACATACATTTCAAACTTATCGAAAAATGGTAATTTATTTAAATTTTAATTTTCATATTATAATTTTTAAAGATATCAGATATTGATTTAAAACACTTTAATCAGGAATTCATCAGAACAATAAAAATTATAACACTAAAAAAATGTCAAAAGCAACGCTAATTTTTTTTTAATTATTTTTTCCTTGTTTGAAGAATAATTCCCTAGTTGAGTATCTAAAAGTTGTATTCAAAAATTATTATCCAAAATTTAAACATAAAATATGCATTAAATTTAATTTTTAATGAGAAAACTGTAAGTAAAGATGTAAAATAGCATAAAAACGTATGTAAATAAAAAATATAAAAATCAGTGCAGCGTCTAAAGCAATAAAAACCAAATTTTATAAAAAAAACTTTTTTAATCAATAAGTCATTAAATAAAATACACCATTTCATAATTTTGGGGGAAAAATCGACTTTTCAAAGGAATCACATACATTAGAACTGTTTCGTATTTCATAATAATAAAGAAATACCGTATTGAAAAGTCCAGTCAATATATTTTTTTCTCCTACATCATAAATTCGGATAAGAGAAACTTTACGCAATTATCCTGTCAAAATTTCAAAGAAATGTCTACTTATTCCGTCTTTACCCTCTCGTAGTTTTAAAACAAATCTACGTGGCTGCCTACAAAATGAACTACTAATTGGTTCTCTAAAAGTGAAGTCAGCTATTAAAATAAATCTTTAATGGGCATCCGGTATGCGTCAGAAGGAACGACAAAAGCGCTAAGCGGCTCTAAAAATAAAATACTGAGCTGTTTGATGCTAATCAATATTAAACTCTTTTCATCTCAATTAAAAGAGAGAAGTTTTCTTTCAGTTTAAAGTGAATCGTTTATTTTTGTCACATACTAAATATAATAATTAAATGAAGTACTATTTTCGGAACTGTATTAATTAATCATACTGTTTATCGCAGTTACACGCACGCAGGCATTAGAAATGCGGGTATCTTTTCGTGCATTTTATCTGTGCATGAACTGTTTCCAAATTAGTAAATATCTCATACCTAAACGCGAGGTACAAGTTGGGTTTATATTAACAAATCATAATAAATAAAATTTTGCATTGTCTACTAGTTTTGTCCCTTAATAACCACTACCATTTTATTAAAGCATAAAAAATATAGAAAATTATAGCTTAATCATCTCCGCCTACATCTTCCTATCTCCTGCTCAGAATTACAACAGATGTACTAAATAAAACATTGTTTAGAATAATAAATAAGCCTACTTTTCTGTAAGTTTACATTATTTTCTATTTCATTCTTAAATGGCCAAGTTTAATTTAAGAGAAATATTTCTGATTTTTAAAATCAAAGTTGTGTTGCCACTTGCAAATTAATTTCCACTTAATTCTATTCAGAGTCGTCTAAATTACAGTAATAAAATAATCTGAAAGCAATATTATCTCACGGCTCGGTCATTTTACATTTTATATTTACTTTCTTTTGGGAATTATATTAATTTAGAAAATATTTCTTTTAACTTTTCTTGTTCACTCTTTAGAAATTAAAATTTCGAACTGTTGTAGCACACTGAAGCTTGATCGGAACCAAATTATTTGTAAACCATTTTTGGTACGAAATTGCATGAATGGATTTCTGAATTACGAACAAACTGCTTTTTCTACACAACCGAATATTTATATGTTATCTAATGTTTAGGCCTATGTGAAGTGTATCGTAAGAACTTATAAGTTCTTCTTGTAAAAAACGTTTACCATATTTACATATTATCCTATATATTCAGCTCTGATGACAATAATTATCAAAGGAGGATTTTGTCCTATTTCATTATTTTTATTCTATTACAATCTCTTTATTCTTTTTATTTCCTTTTTCTTCATTCTATTTATCCTTCAATTTTAATGCGGATACTATGAGTCAGACTCTCATACACATTTATATTTGAATCACATAAACTCTTTCATATTGAAATTGAATTTCCTGATTTAGAGTGAAATAATTTGAAACGAGGATGTTAAATGTGTGATCATATATTATATCCATTATGTCATTGGGCCGTAAAGGCTCATTTACAAAATAATATTAGGTTTTATCTTAAAAGGGGACTTTTGTATAACTAAATAAATCGCCTTCTTTCTTTTACTTATAAAAAAAGATAAATAATTTATTTTCTCCACACATAAATTAACTCATTTTTTTTATTATTTTTGCATGTATTATCAAAATTCATTACTTGAAGAACTTCTTTCAAAAAATACTTTGAAGTACTTAATATTTTTATACATAGTAAAAAATAAAAATCATTAAAGAATTAAATTCATTAAGATCCAAGAACAACATCTAAACCACATATCTAGAAAATAATGAACTTAAAGCGTAAAAATTGATTTACCTCAAAAGTCTTTTTAAAATTTAAATACTATTTAAAAGGTGAACTTATATTTTTGTTTTCTGCATCATTTTTAGTATCATGAGGCATTTAATAACCTAATAAATCACCATCCATCTTCTCAATAACAGGATTAAAAGATTTTTAAAGAAATATTTTTCCCTTTAAGCTTCTCTTTTTTTCTTGATTTTTCTTTTGGAAAACACGTCACTTAATTTATAAATTTCTTTCAGAAAGTCATAATCCTTTACAATGTTACTCAATTGTCTAGTTAATTAAAATTGAACAACGTAATATCAGAGTAATTGCTTTCCATAAAAAATGATAATTGGCATTGTTAAATAATAAGGAATTTATCCACACAATAAAAGGATAAGAGTTTTATAAGATTCAAAATTCCGAAACCCTTTTCTGGATTCAAATCTTTGAATTGAATTAGAATTTCAAGTAATTATCAATGTTATTTTGATTCAGTTTAACGATACATTCATTAGACACAAAATAAAGTATCTGAAAGAATAACAAGCGAAATATAAATGTGATATGATATGTCATAGACATGTACTTGCTCTCACATATCTACAGGAGTTTATCAAAATAATGAAAACACAGAGAATAAAAGTGATAAATAAGATTCTGCTTTTTAATAAAATAATTAGAAGTATTCTAATATAGTAGTAATTACTTGTTTTTAATTAAAAAAGCATATAATGGTAGTATGATGTTTCTTTAATAATGTTGTATAATCCTTCTGGTTTTGTAAACAGCGCATTTACACATATTAGATCTGATATATTTTCAAAGAAACCAATTCTTAGGAGGTCGACTCACTAAAAAAGCCTCCAAAGAAAGTTTCAAATACATGCATAAGATTATAATTAGATTAAAATGTCTGCGAAATTTCAAAAAAAAAAAAAATAAAGTATAAGAGAAAAATTGTCATGCAGATAAAGTTTTTGACCTAAAAGCTTCATTTGAGGAATATTCCGTTGATTTTGCAAGTGATTTATATATAGATGAAAAGTATTATAAATGGCTTGAGAACCTATCATCAGAAAGGCTCAATGAAATGAAAAAAAACCATAAAAAGTGAATATCCTTTTACTAAATTAGTAACATATAAAAGGAGATATAGATATAATATGTTAAATTATCAATGCCAGAATAGAAGTGAACAGACTTTAGAGTAAACACAATTAAGATATTTTACCTATTCATGAAATTATGAAGTATTTAGTAAGTATACAAGACAAAAGAAATTAATATATGTTATCAATACAACAATATATTTTATACTACATGTATGTTATACTAATGCATATTCTACATTATGTTATACAAATGCATATACTGCATTTATGCTATACTATAAATATGTTATAAAAATATTTATATGTTATGCAAGTATTTATATACTACATATATTTTATACAAATGCATATATTACAATCATGTTATACAAATATTGCAACTCACAACATTTAACATATGTTATAAATTACAGTAAAGTAAGAAATAGAAAATAAAATAATTTTTACATCAAATGAATTAATTAAAGATTAATATCAGTAATTTCATCTGCAGTTTCTTTCCTTCTTAATTTTTTCTCTTTCTTTATAAATAGTTTAATATGTCTGAAATATATGAAGTTGAAATATATTGCACAACATTTTCAGATAATTTTTTCTCTCTAAATAAATTTGAAATTGCGTGTTTCGATTTGAACCATCTTCATAGGAAGAATAACCACCTATGTAGTTCCATCAAACACGAGTTCAATATCCATTTCGATTATTAAAATGGAATATCGATTTACATCATTTCTGACCAGTTCCATAACATTAAACAATTTCGCATATAAACAGCAAATTATCTGGCGCAATGTAGCTCAATGATAAATTTGTATTCATGCTATGGAATACAACGAAATACACTTTTACCCATGAAACCTAGGCTTAAGTTCTATAGAAATGAAATATTTCAAGTGACTTTGATGAATATATGTGAATGTTGGCTCAATACCCTGGCTTCGAAAGCAATCCATTCTGGTGATCATTAAATAATCAATCAAACGACAGAGATATTATCCCAGGGGACTGTGAACTTGTGAATAATATTTATTCAGTCGAAGTTGAGATATATCTTGTCGAAATTTACTGTGTCGTTGATGTCTTGATGCCCTCCTGCCTCCCTATTTCGGAAACAACTTCTCGCTCCAAATCATTCATCAATCATCATTTTATACCTCTAATGGCCATGTTTCGCCGATTCGATAGGTTGATCACTGGAATGGTCCTGCTCATCAAATATTTCAGAAATTTCAGAAGCACCAAGACGATGGGTTCTGGCATTGTTTGGGATCAAATAATAACTGCTAATTAGATTTTGCTTGTTTCTGAAATTAACCCTAGAATGCATGCCTTTTTTTATATATAAAACTATGTGTGCGTTTTGAATAACTCCATATAATTCAAGAAAATGAATTAAAAAAATATATAATAATTTTTTGTGAAATAAAAACAATAAAGAAATCAAATGGATACATTGTGAAACATACAATCCATCATTCATACAAATCATATCATAACAATTCTGTAATAAAAACAAAAGTTTTTTTTTCAGCAATATGCATTTTAAAATGCAAAGGAAAACTATTTATGTAGTATTTTTAAGGTTAGAGTTATTCTTACAACATATTACCTTGGTTATCTTATTATTCTATTTCCGCTGTTGTCATAGATTGTTCTTTTATACAAACATTTATCAAAAACATTTAAAAAAGGATTTCCAATCACTCATTGATATCCTTTGAAATAGCCATGTGAAGCTTATAAACAGAAATAGAAACTTGTAACCTAATGGTATATGATGTAATACAGTGTTAACTGGAATTTTATTTGTGAAACGATAAGTAATAGACTTTTAAATAAATATGGTATATTTCTTATTTTTTCACTTTATTGTTGACTATACATCCAAACTGCATAATTAAAAGCAAGAATACAAATAATCTAAGTACAGAAATTTAATGAAAATTTCATTTATTTTAAAACAAAACTATTCCCAGAAGAAAGAATAATATAAAATTAATCCATAAAATTCCATAAAAAATATTGTTTTGTATATTATGAATGTTAAAAATATATAGTAGCAATGATTATCTTTAAAATTGTACACTCTTCACTAAGAATTACAAAAAAAGTACATATTTTTTAAACATTTTGGTAGAACCTATAATGCGTAACTTGGTTATAAATTTTAGATTTTTGATGGCTTATTACAGAATTTCAAAAAAAAATGAATTTGCAAATTAAAAATGACAAAAGACATAAATATATATCCTTTTATTCTTGGCTTATAGAATGGTAAACTTGATTTTAAATTTTAGATTTCATATCTAAATATTAGTAAAATATTTGAAATGTTCTTAGTGAGGAATTTTTTAAATAGAAAGAACAGGGTTAGTTTCATTTACATTTAAAAAAACAATTTTCGTCCTTAAATTGAATAACAAATACTTTTTTGTTAAATGTCCACTTCACAAATTGAGTAATGCTTTAGGAGTTTTTATTGTTCCTAATACACATAACAACGTTTCTAATAACATTCACAAGAATAATTTTAATTGTTAAATACACGTTTTTTAATTTAAAAAAATCAGCAATTAATATCTTGTTTCTTATTAACTCGATTGTTGAGAAAATATTATTTTCAAAACGTTCGCTAGTTAAGAAAACCATAATATATTCACAGTTCACATCTTAATAACAGTAGTTATTCTTAAAATCAGAATTTTACGGATAAATCGAGTGTTTTTAATACAGATGTTGCGGAAAAAATAGGATATGCTTGTAATATCAAATTACTATAATATTGTAGATATTAAAAATATAACTGATTAATTAAAAACTATCAGAATTATTCTAACATACATGTCAGAAGAAATTAAAAGTTTTATATGTAATTAATCAAATTATTTTTATTTTTATTTATGTTTTTGCAATCCTCATTAAATTGAACTATATTATATTCAGAGATTTGATAAAAATATTAATTTTCGATTATGTTGAATTTTTATATTAAATATTATCGATATTTTTAAAAACATTATAGTTTTAATAAAATAATATCTTCAATCATATTGAGTCTAAATATCGTTTTTATGCAATCTTTAAAATTGACCATAATGTATTAAGGCTTAGAAAGCCAGCTTAATTTTTATATGTCTTTAAAAACTTAAAATCAATTTTTGTCTGAATTCTACAATTATTGATGAGAGCATTTTTTATCGCCAAACGCGCATTTTTATTTTTAAATTAGAGCCGTGCATGTTTATAGATAATTACACAATTAAATTATATAGATTAATTTTTTAGAAGATTGCACTATAAATTTAGCATAAATTTATGTCTTCGAGTTATATTGTATTTTAATATCTCTCTTGAATTTTTAAATCAATATAAAACTAGTCATTTTGAAAATAAAAAATAATAGGTCTTCTAAAGTAACATTTTTATTCATATACAATTTAATAATGTAATCCACAAGAAGCAAAATAATCTATTTAACTCAAAAAATACCATTATCAAAAATACTTCTGAAAAAATGGTATTAAATAGCTTTAAGATTACTTAAAGTGCATTTAACAAATAAGAATAAGCTTCAGTACTGATATATATTATACTGATATATAAATAACAAACTTGATCAAGGGCAATTAAAAAATATATTTTCTCAATATCTTTCTGTAAACCAAGATAGATTTCAGAGATATATGTGCTACATATTATACAATAAATAAAGTTTATTTATTTCTTAAAATTTCAAGCGTATGTTAGTATAAAAGTATCAAAAAAATCTAATATTAAAAAATGTTTCTCTTGAATTCCCTGACTGCTTTAAATTCTTTGCTTTCAAATGTGACTAGAGAGCATTACATATGATACACCCAATTCCAACGGATTTCGTGATGTAAAAAGTTCAAAGATATCCTCATTTTGAAAAGAAGTTAATATTAAACGCATTCCAGCAGTTTTATTCCCATTTCTGAATTCTTGAATATAAGATATCGAATCTTTGAATGTGTCAGTCAGTTATTTATCAAGTATGAATTTAAAATTTAGCATTGCGGCTGCAAACGAATTCCTTACGGCTGTCATACATGCCATTATACAATTCCCTACTTAAATTCAGAAAATTCTTTTATCTGCAAGAAATTGATTTATTCTTCCATGCCAAAATATTTCTAAAAATCCTTGTGATGACACGTAGTAAAGGAAAAAATGGACTATAATTTACCATCTACCATTTTATCAGACATTTATATATATATAAGCATTAAATGTCATTTATGGCAGTATTTTCAATTCATGAAACCTTACCTTATCGGTTCAATTATTATTATTTCCAAAGGCTTAGCACACGTACAATTCACTCAGCAGTAACAGGATTTAAATTATTGCCCCAGAACGGTTTCAGAAATTGTGTTGCGAAAGTGTGCAAGGGCCTTCTCAATTCAGGGCGTGAAAGAGAGCAGCGAATCCAGAAATCCTTCTAAATATTCATGAGATTTGTAGTGGAGCAACTTCAATTTCAACCTTTTTTAAAGCAGAAGGAACAAGAATACAAAAACAGATGCGGAAATAAATTTTAGCCGCTCACTTTTTATCTTTTTTTCTCTTACTCTACATCTAGAGATTATTTTTCCATTTCTTTTTTTTATGTTTTAGCTAAGCGCAGGTTTTGCGGAGCATATAATCGTCATTTGCTCTTGGATAACAGAGCTGCATATTTATTTCGAATAAATTGATGAAAGTGGTGTTAAGATAGAAAAACGGAATCCGTTTTCACTCAAAAAATTAAGAAAAGGGGTTATATTACTTGTTGAGATACCCCTTTATTTCTCTTTTTTATAAAAACTATACACAAGTTTAAGATGTAATCTCTTTTACTACATTTATTCATTTTTTCTTAACTTTGTATTTACTGATTTTTTTATGGT
The DNA here is from genome assembly GCA_026543055.1 of Argiope trifasciata. Taxonomy (NCBI): domain Eukaryota; kingdom Metazoa; phylum Arthropoda; class Arachnida; order Araneae; family Araneidae; genus Argiope; species Argiope trifasciata. The sequence goes on from JAPMOQ010018023.1 coordinate 2,345,324, forward strand.
TTCATTTTTAAATGTTTTTTATATATATGAAGAAAATTTAATTTGCTTTAATTTCAAATATTCTATTTAAGAATTACATCTTAAGCCAATTTTCACACATTATTTAGTTATTATGTCAAAGTAGAACACATATTAGTTCATCTATATCTCTTTTTCTTTTTTAAAACAAATTGAAATCTTTCTTTGTTATTATTTTTTTAATATATAAGAAAATCAGATACTTTAATGTCACGTGGAAATTCTCAGTGATAGTCAAAATTTCTTATTTAAAGTATGTTGATATTCATATCAGGAAAACTAAGCTGATTAAGAATTTTTATTTTAGAAGTCAATGATTCGTAAAACTATGATGTCTATTTTAAATATATATCCATTTGTTCGGCATTTAAATTAAGTGTTTGTAATTTGATTTTCTATTGTTAAAATTTATTTTTTATCTCTACGTTTTTTTTATTTTTGATTACATCATCGAAACGGAATTGTTAGTGTATGATTATTTTTAAATTGTCTTCATTGAATAGATTTTTCAGGATTATGGCGATAATTTTTACTGAGCTTATAAGATATTGACGTTAGTCAACTAACACAACGCCGGAATTCCGCCGTTGTTTCGTTATCCTTTCGATGACTCGTTATTTGACTACGACTCTAATTAGAACTACTCGCTGCTTGAGACTACCATCTTTTTATAGTTCCCGTGAGGCTGACCGAGAATCTTCTAGGCCAATCAGACATATTCTGGTTCTTAATTGACGAATCGATAAAATTCTCGAAGTTTCCAATATTATCTCTTTTGTTGTCAAAGTCTCTAAATGTGTTACCAAGTTACCGAACGGTCGCCAAGTTTTGAGATTCTTCGACATCCCAGAAGCTTCCAATGCCGATGATTGTAACAAACTTTTTAATGATAGAAACAACTATGCTGGAAAGCAGAATTAAAGATTTGTAACAATATAGTTTCATTGAATCTGATATAGGTTTTTAAAAAGAACTTTACAAAGTTCTAAAAGATCGAATTATTACCAATTGCCACATTCTCATTAAAGACTTAAAATGCACCTACTAATGAAATTTCTCTTCAGATTTGGTTGTAAACAAGCTTAATCTATTACATCAAACAATATTCTGCATCATAAATAGTTAAAAAGATAATATATTTATGAAATGGTAATGCATTTCATTTTATTAAATCTCTCTTACTTAATAAATAAAAATTATTTGAATTCGTGAAGCTAGGCTGTTGATGCTTATCCATTAGTTAAATAAGTTCATATTTATAAACTAATTCCTTAATGGTAGAACAAAGCATTGAGATACTGTAAAACTCTTTGAAGTTTTCAAGCTGCTTTCTCGTAAACAACATTACTTTCTGAAATATTTGTCAGTTTAAAGGAGTTTTGAAAGTTTATTAATACCCACATCATTAGTAGAACACAAAGATTAGATTTCAGCTATTCGAACAATTACGCAACTTTGTCAATATGATTTTCATTAATGCATTAATGGGACTTAGAAAAGAATTTTGTTATGAAAAGCAGATATTCTTTAAGTTGAATTAGAGGAAGATATCAGTTTACATCGGTTGAGTAACAGTATGTATTTTGAGTTCGGAAGAGTTTCGTTTCAAAATTCTTTCAAACAAAACGATAAAGTATTTGATATTATAGAGTTGTGTGTTTAGAATAAACTTAAATTATTTACCTATAAATATACTGCAGAACGCAATATGGAAAAAAATTCATTACTTTTTCATGAATTGACAACATCATTGATAAACATTCGAAAAAAACAGATAACATGTATATACACGTATTATTCTAAATGAATAGAACAATGCCAGATGATAAGATGATACAACTGTAGTTCCAATGAAATGATACTGCGAGTATAAATGAAGACTTTGTTCCTGACCACATAGATTCCATTGAATAATCAATCAGGAGAAGGAATACAGTCGATTCCGGTTAATCGGACCACATCGGGATGCGATCATTTTGGTCCTAATAACCGGCTGGTCCGATTACACGAACATGCCCTATGTTACAAGACGAGATGTGCTATACGTAATATATTAAAATGTCATTATGACCTTTATTGTGCGGTACACGCGTATGGCAAACATACAAACAAGAACTACTGTTGCTTATGAACTTTATTCATCGAAAAATAAATTTACAAACAAATTCTTCGAAACGATCTACATTTTACTCAGCATGCGAAGCACAGTAAAAAAAGTTCTTATCAAATTCAAGTCAACGTTTGAAGAACTTACTACCGAGCTGCCCGTTCTAAGAAACAAATTGCTTGCTCACCTCCCACTGGTTCTTTTCCCTTTTGGACTTCCTGCTGTACACAGGCGACTTGTGGCTTCTTTTTCATCTTCCCTGCCACTTTCTTTGGTCCGTTTAAACGGAATTTTGGTTCAAATAAGCGAATAATATTAGGCTTATGTACATAGGATTTGTTTCGGTTCTTTGAGATTTGGTCCGAATAAGCGGCTGGTCCGTTTATCCGGCGGTCCAATTAACTGGATTCGACTGTACTTGTCCCCAGGATTTTTGTCACAGTGGCGAGACCCAGTCCTTCACAGCGTCCTTGAGTTCGCAGTCCAAGGTCTAATACTTGTTGAATTCATCGAGCATAGAAGAACCATTAACTCCGATGTGTACTGTGAGACACTCCAAAGTTCATTAAATACAAAAGACCCGGGCTACTCACTGAAGGTGTAGCTCCTCTGCATAAATTTTGGATCTGATATTTGTATTATATAGAAAAAATATGAATTGGTTTTTTTTTTCTATTTTATAAACTATCATAGAAATTTTATAAATACAAAAATTACTTGAATGCAATTTATACACACAATAAAAATACAATATGCATACATTATATATACAATAAAAATATAATAAGAAACAATATATATACAATATAAATATAGGCATTGCATACTTACATGAAGAATAGTAACTTATAAAAAGTTTATGCGAATGATACAAAAATACTATCTTGCAAAAATTTTAAATTTTACCGAAAAGGACTTTGTATCACTTAAATTATTAGGTTGTGAAAAATATTGTGTAATTCAAAAAAATTTCCAAATTTGTTTAAATTCAAATTTGTTTAAAATTAGAAATTATTTTTTTTTAATTTATAAAATATTCTTACTCTTAAAGAAATTAAATTCTCCCTCCTCTTTTATAACAGAGAAAGTTAAGTAATCACTATATATTCTTGATTCAGTTAATAATTTTTAATATTAAGATAAACATGAAAAATAAATATTAAATTGTTGATTATCCATATTACGTATTCAAATATTTAGTTTAAAACTTTATTAGTTTTAGTAAAAATGCTTTTCCATTTGTTAGATATACAGTAACAAAACTCAATCCATTTATGGGGCAAAAGCTAATGAAATTCAAAACATTAAAACTTTCTTTTCACTTTCCTCGATATAATTTACCGATTTTCAAGAAACTTATTTAACGATTCTACTTAGCAGACTTCTACATTTAATTTCAGTTCTTTAAGCGCGAGAAAAATTAATGAAATTTCAATATTAGATTAACGTATTTAACGCCTTTCTTTAGTTTTATTTTTAGAAACCATTAGAAAGAAGATTATGATACTTGTTTTCACCAATTTTCCCACTCTAGACATTTTTGATGCATGTTCAAGTTTAAATTAAAGGAATGTTTTTGCTGTAAAATCAGTAATTCTTTTCTGTTATAAAATGTTAATTTAACCAATATTCTCTACAATATTTAGGTATCCATTGATAATAAAAAATCTATTTCCATAGTTAGATGGAACAGTGACGAAGTGAAGCAATCTACATTTTTCAAAAACCAAAATTAAAATTTATCATTGTGCAAAATTATATATATTTATAAAATTTTATTAATTCAATCCATCAATGCATTAATAGTCTACAATATCAAAGCTGCACCGACACTATCTCAGTGAAATTATTTTCACCTACGTTTGCTGTAAAAATATTATACATTTTTAGGTTCATTCACTAAATACTCTCTTTTAAATAAACTCTTCTAGCTGCTCTTGGAATTTTAAAAATTCTCCCAATGTTGCAAATACTATTTCTTGTGTACAGACAACACCCCCCGCCTTTTGCAAGTGAATGAATCAGTGTATCAACAGGATTGTTGGACCAACCTTGTCGCAGATATTAATTTATGTTTCGAAATATCTCCTTTCTTTTGTTAAAAATAATATTTTGAGAACTCTTACTTAGCAAGTACCAAAAATAATTTTGAGATAAAATTTAAAGAAGAAATGGCTACTGTTATTCAGGGGCAGTTTCTAAGCTATGATTATTTTTTGTTTAATATCAACATAACTTAATATCACAATTCTTCACTTCAATATTAACTTCAATACCACAAAATATTATACTAGTGCTATAAATTATAACAATTGTATAATAACATCTATCTATCTATCTAACAAGAGCATCAAATGAAATCGGAGAGCCGATAGCAGAACAGATAGATAGACAGATAGATAGATAGATAGATAGA
>JAPMOQ010018023.1:2349874-2380760 GCA_026543055.1 Argiope trifasciata
TAGATAGATAGATAGATAGATAGATAGATAGATAGATAGATAGACAGCGAAAGAGAGAGTGAGAGAAATGTAGATGTAGATACATAGTATTGCATTTTAAAATTGTAGAAATGCTGATCTAAATAAAATAAAATTGTGATATTGAAAGATAGTTTGATGTTTGATACTATTTTTAGATCTTCTGTTTTGAGTATCAAGCTGCTGATTCTGAAAATTAGATTCATCACGTAATAGAGCATCATTCAAAAATGAATCCATATAATAAGTGATTATTAATCTACGAACTTTTCACTGCTGAAATAAAACTATCGAAAGATTGTTTTTGTTCTTTGAGGATGAAAACATTCTTTTCCTAAGAAATCCTGAATGACATTTATAATATATCGTTTATTTACAATTTTAATTAATATTAAAATTGAAAATATATATGATCAAATACAAAATATTCACAAGTTATTATCATATTTTAATTAATAAAGCAATTGCTTTATCTTAAAAAAGTCAAATGCATTTCGGAATTTCGTTGCGTGTTTTAACAAATATGGGAATGAAAAATTTCATATTTTCAGGTAAGCGTAATGAAATACAGCAAAAATTTCTTTACAATTATTTTTCCGTGAAGAAAAAAATTGCGTGAAATGAATAGAAAAGAGGAAAAAATAACATTTTGTGGTGATGTATAGATATAGTAAGAAAAGATAAATACTTTTTCACTTACTTATAGAAGATGATGATTTTACAAGAAAACTTTTTTCCAGTAAAACTCTCCTATTTTTTAAATATAAGCAACACGCAGAATAATTTATAAAAAATGAATATATAATTCTATCAACGAAGAGCAAAACGGTTATATGCATTTTAAGAGATGAATTTAGTTAAAATAAGAAGCAAAAGAACCAGGAAAAAATACTTGTGAATCGATAAAGAACGAAAAATAAAACGCTTGATCGGCTAAAATTTATTTTCTTGCCTGTTTCTCTATCTTGATATCAGCTTCAACGAAAAAATTGAAATTGAAGCTGCCTTCACTCCAAATCTCATGAATATTTAGAAGGATTTCAGAATTATCAGCTGTCTTTCTCTCTCCCCCCCCAAATAAAGTGTGACCGGAGATGCGTTCATAATATAATTTCGTAAACCGTTACGAAGTGGTAATTTAAGACCTGGCACAGTTAAGTCAATTGCATCATGTCTTCGGTATAACGCATGTATTGAACTGACATTGTATCGTGGAATGTAAATGTTCTAATAAATGACACCTTCTGCATAGATATTTTTGACAGGGTGTCAGATGTTGCATTTAAGTCCGTTTTAAACGTTCCTATGTTGCGCCGAATATTGTTCTAGGAGTAACTTCGGATGAAACTTTAATTTAATTTCATTCGTCAGATGATGAGTTTCAGAATTTGAATATGGTAATGCATACTGGCATTCAGGCTCTTAATTAAAAATTCCTATGGAGCTATAGCATTTTAATTTGAAATTCAAACATGACAAGGGGGATTGTCTGTTGTATTTAACACTTTGTATCGAGATATTAAAAAGAATTTAACAAAAATGCAAACCCGCCATATACATATAATATTTATATATAAATCTATGTGGCTTGAAAGATCGGTATCCGCCTACGTTGAAAACACGGGTATTCGACAACATTGGCAATTTTTTTAAAAAGTGTTATTTCTTGTAATTCAGACGTTTCTCTTTCCAAAACAGTTTGTTTTTTCTTAGAAAAGGAAGGTCTAACATATTATCTAGTGGAATTTTAAGTAAAATTTATTTTCCTGCTAAAATTTGTCTTGAACTTCAATTTTAATTTTCATAAAAATTATCCACCATTAACACGATATCTCAAAAACTTATAGAGGTATTAACATAAAAATTTCAGCGTGTGTTTTAAATAATATGGGCAATGAAATGAACCAAAAGTTTGATTGTTGGTGAAATACTTTTTCCGTTATAAGTGTTTTTAGAAAAATTAAGTTGCGAATTTATGGAAAAAATGCATATATATGTATATTTTTACCCGTAATTTCTTTGCATCTCAAAATGTTTCTTAGATTTTGGTTCATTTCATTCATCATTATATTCTGTAACGTGTGTATAAAGATAAATAGGATTATTGCATTACAATTTTGTGTAGAGTGTTAACCGTTTTGGTTAAATTTCATTAAAATTTACCACAAATTTTCCTATTTCTAAAAAAATATTATATTCTCGAATAATATTTTTGTATTTATAGTGTTAATAATTCATAATACATCTAAAAACCAAAAATAGTTTTTAAAAAATCTTATTTCTCAAAATTTTTACTTCGAACGTAGTCGGTTACCTTAACTATAATGCGCTAATAATTGTTAAATAGTTATGAATTTTAAACTGCTGATCGACAATGCATGTAGAGATTATGGAGTTCAGTTTGATTAAAGAAATATTTCTTAATTTAATTAATGTAAATTTACTAAATTAATGTACATTTTTTTTCAACAAAAAAATTCTTTAAGAATATAGAATATAACAATAATAGGAATCTAAAGGTTAAATGCTATCATTCGTTTAATTTCCAATTGAAATTTGGTTTTTATGATACAGAATTTAATAGATATTACACGCAATTACTCTATTATTCCATATCAATTATTCAAATGATTAAACAAGTTAACAAAAATTTATAAATAACGAATTAACTTTCTTCTCTTTTAATAATAGATAAATGAAAATATTATTTTAAACATATTTAATATGTTGTAATAAATAAATCATTCGTAAAAAATATAATAGTTATTTTTAATACTAGAATAATTTTAAGTCTCAATAAGCTTAGACCTTTCAGGAGAAATTCTTATTTCACAACAAGACAATTTTTATAACCTTATAAAGACACTAATTTAAGCTTGCGAATAATAATTTTATTTTAAGAAAATCTCTTATTAAAATTTCAAATGTATTTTTACTATGCATATTTTTAAATGAAATTTCTTTTATAAGCGAAATTTTTTGCAATCATTTATGACTTCCTTTTAAAATCTAAAGACTTTTACATAAAGAAAATCGTTCTAATCTAAAAAGAATTTAATAATGATAAAAAAGCATTTCATACCATCGTCATCTTTGGAAACATTTGCAAATATTTTCTCATAGTTTTTAATTCATGAGGGACATTCTGCATTAAATACACACACACACACACACACACACACACACACACACACACACGCACACGCACGCACGCACACACACACACACACACACACACATATATATATATAAAAGCCAAATATTATTCTTTTTTAAAAATTTTATTTTAAATAAAATATGTTTCTTGCTCTTCTTTTTGCTTTCTCATTCATTTTTTTCTCAATAAATATTCCGTCATCATATTTTTTTCTAAATAAATCAATGTGCAGAAGGCCTAAATGAATGAAGTGTTTAATAATTCTTCTCTCAACTTATAATATGGAGACAGTTGAGCTTCCTAGAGGTTTGGTTTTATAAGATCATATTGGATTTCTGGAGCAAATTACCATATTTATTTAATTTTTTGTTGTTCCTGATGACATTTCACATAGACAAGTCGACTGACGAAGTAGGCGATTTTATGCCGGTAGTCAGCATCTCTTGCTTTACAATAGCACCATCTAGGTCCAAGAGTACGTCTTAGCTCCCCACGTCACAACACTTTTTACGGTGGGGACTTTCATTTATACATTTCAATCACACATCTGCTGTAAGATGGCACGCACACATTCGTTTGCGCAACATCTTTTTGAAGCAGGATCTTTCACACACCTCACAGATATAACACTACGGGGGGGGGGGAATAACTTTGTCCTTACCATGACTCAAACCCGAAGGCGTAGATCACGTGGACGAAGCACTGCCCTTAAGCCAGGACGCCAGATGATCATGTTTATGAATACCATATGAGACAAACAACATTGGATCTAATATTTATTAAAATTTTCAGAGCGTGAAGAAAATTGTAAACAAGTACTAATATATTCAAACATTTCCCCATGAAATATATATATCCGTGTATATTGATTTGAAAATTCTGTTATAATTCCTGATATGATATACGATGAAATCATTTAAATTCAAATTATGTGCTTTATATATATAAATAATGATAGAGTAAGTGTAAAACCATACTCAATTGCCATGAGTTTTCTATCCAGGTTGAATAGAAAATCAATTCATCTGATTGCATTAAAAAAACAAATGCAGACAAAATCTATTATTCACTAGAATATTGAAATATAGTATATGAAATGGGGTATTTCATATGCAGATTATGTTTCTTAGAAGGAATGAGAAAATCTTTATACGTCAGACATTGCATATATTATTGTGTTATTTATCAATAAAGAATGATGGAATGTTGCATATTTTGGCCGTTTAAAAGTTTCAAATAAAAAAAACTAAATTAATTAGATTACCAAATGCTTCCCACATTGAGAAACACACTATTCATTTAAAAATAAATTGAGAAAAATTTATTGAATCCTGTTTATACAAATGTATTAATGAAATTTTAACATGCATTTTGCAGTTTTAAGATAAAGATTTGAACTGACTGAAAATCTATTTTTAAAATAGTAGAAAAATACCCTGTAATTTATATTTTATATGATATTTTGGAGGCACAATTTATTTCTTTTCAAATTTTACTTGAAACACTTAAGTACGTTTATTTTCTGAAATTTTTAACCTCTATCCAAATCATAATATATTTTTGAAATTATATTCTTGATATCACTTGAATTTTTATGAAAACTTTGTTCTCGGAAAATAGATGGATATATGTGCAGAAGTTTTTATAAACTGATTTAACAGAATGATTTATTTTGACTTGCTCCTTCTGGAAAATGAATAAACTCTCGAATGTACATAGAAAATAAGCAAGTAATTTATAGATGAAATATATGTAGAAAATTGAAAGAGATAACATTTTATAACAGATATATTTCGACAAAACAACTACTTTTAGATCTTATATATTCAAAAATTTTAATATGAATTCAAATTCTTATTATATATAAATATGAGATATATTTGTAGAAAAAGTGTAAATTTCGGACAATTTCACATCTTTTCGCATCTTTCATGATAGGGATAGGAAAAATATCATCATCATGAAAGATGTGCTAAGATCATTAATCTTCCTTTTTCTTGTTTAATATCTGCTGAATGAAAAAAATAGTAATAATATTCGGGCATAGCGAATTCTCAAAATTTTGTCTCAATGAGTAAAGCAACTGAAGACCTGTTTCTGTTATTCAAATTTTGTCAGAGATCCTACTTTACAGAATATTTTGTGCAAAGTGAAATGTAAAGGTAATAAACATGATTTTTAAACTTTATTTTGAATAACGAAAAATAAAAATAAATTGTCCATCCTTAGCATAAATTTCACAAAATATGTTAATTTACATTTTAATCGCATTTAAAAAAACATTATATTTTTCAAAATAAATAAATAAACAAATACATTTAAAATTTTAAAAATAAAGTAAAATTTACTCTTCAATAAAGAATAGAAAGAAGACATAAATTAATAATTGTTGACAAAATATGTTCTTTATCTTTGTGTAATGTAAAAATAAAATTACATTAATTATCCTGTAAATATCTACTAAATGAAATTTATAGATATTATTAATTCCTTGTAATAATTAAAATGCCTACAAATGTGCATATGTTTGCCTGTACGTGCGTGAGTTTTAGCACTCTGTAGACCAATTTGTTTAATCTAGACCTACCGAATTTGGAATATATATAATTTGCAGGTTGAGAATGAGTACCTTCGAATTATTTTTTTGAAATTTTGGTTACATATTAATTGATAAAATGTTAACGTTAGAGTTCATTGGTATTTTACCGTAATTCCGAAAATATTACAGAACAAAAAATGAATTTGCCATCATCTTAAAAATCGAAAAATAGTCTTCGTACTTGCATAGTTGTGCAAATTTATCTAAATTTTGTTACTTTTCCAAATAATATTTTTTTTAATTTTCTGCAATACATTACATTGTTTATTTCAATTACAAATCGTTCTCATCATTCCATTAAATCTTTTAATCGTAATATTTTCTCCCAATGGTAAAAGATGAAGTAAAAAATGATTATGTTAAATATTTCTTTAATTTATAAATCAAATATCAATTTGAAGAATCCATGGATTTAAATTTATATGAAAACAATTTAATTGAAAGTAAATATAAACAATATTTCCTGAGAGCCAGATGTTCCCAAAGTTGACTAGTGTTAAACTAAATATCTAGAAGTATGGAATCATCTCCGTTATATATTCGAAAAATAGTTTCACGAGATAGATTTAAACTCTTTTTCTTTCTTTTTTCTATCCGTAGACACCTATCAATTTCCTTTCACATTTGAATAAGGATAGAACACCGGGGACTTTCGAACAGATCAACGGAATATTACATTTCATGAACAAAGCAATAAAGTTGAGTTGCTCTTAAGTTCGCGAAGGTCGTAGACGTCATTCAAACACAGAATGTCACTTACTATCATAGATCCCGAAAGACACTTCCAATTCTAATAGTCCCGACTGCAGGATCGAAAAGTGCTAGGGGAATCCTCCGTATGAAGAAAGTGCGAATAAATTATCTCGTCTAAATTGACGAAATACTATATCCTATACTTCCTACCCAGCTCTGTCTGTAAGAAACGTGACGGGATATCACAGATTGAAACCTGTAATAGCTGTCACTGACCTTTTTCGCCAAATCCATTTTCTAGGATGCTCTGTTGAACATGGGCCCTTTCCGGTATAGAGAGATTCTATTTCGTTATTTTATAGCAATTCCATTTCTGCTCATCCTTAGACTGAATATTTCGCGAGATTCAAAAGAAAAATCAGTAAGAATCTGAATGTTAAAGGACTTATAGTTTGAATAGAGAGTATAAAATTTAAAAACTAAATACTTGTCAGCTGTATCTGACTATACTCTTCATTCGCAATTCTGTATTCTACGGAAATGCCTGTAGACGAATTCATTTCTTATAGGGATGCTTTTATACAAAATATTATTTATGTCTAAGTTATTAGTAATTTATAAAATTATTGGATAATAATAATAAATAGAAATATCAGACTATAATTATTTATATATTCCACACATATTATATTAATATAATATTACAGTGATAATATACATATGGTATTTTATCACCAAATTATTACTTGTGGGGAGAGGGTTTAATGAAATTTGAAAACAGTTCTTCAAAACTGAAATTCTAGAAAAAAAAAGTGATTCGACTATAATCTGAGGCTTTCTGTCCCCAAACAGTGTTGTATAATTAAGTCTTTCCTCCTCTGTTAATCATATTTATTTTAACTCTGTCTAATCTAGAGTACAGGAGTAGATCAGCAGAAAAATGATCACAAAAATACGATTCGAAATAAAATTAAACGCTCTGTAACTACTTTTTCCCTTAAATTTTCATGTAAATGTTTTGCCTAACTCATAACCGGGGTGATGTGGTATCTCAAACCGCAAATAAAGAATTTTTTTGGTCATCCCTATTTTTAGCCTTGCCGAATTGTTTGACCCTATAGTTTCTTGTTTCGGGATCTTCATTACATATGCACTTTTTCAACCGATAATTTTGTAATATATGTTTTTCTTTCTCGAAATATCATCTAATCTACTGATCCTCGCTATAGATCAGAGGTTTATACATTTTAAAATGAAGCAGAAAGTGATTGTAGTGATGAAAATAATTTTACAGATTTTTTAAATGAAAGTTTGAATTGAACTGATTCTGTTATGTATGCTCAAATGTAATTGAATTTTCTAGTGATAATATATTTGAAAAAAATTCTAAAATGTATTAGCATGCCAAAAGAATTATCGTTAGAATTTACTGGCTAATTGTTTTTTACTAGTAATATATCTGTAGGTTTAAACTGTACTTGAAAACTATGCTACGAATCTTCATGAGTTACTGTTTAGAAATGAAGACGTTAAAAAATGGTAAATTTTACTCATTGTCTTTTTTTTTCATTTAATTATTTAATTTTCCATTATATTGTTTTCGATACACATCTTTTTATATTGAAAAAGAATATATGATTTAAAAAGTAAAATATAATATGTTTTATCAAGTATATGATGTGTTGTAACATGTAATTTAAGAATAAAATGTATGTTCACACGCAATTACTTTTTTTCCATAATTAAAAAAAATGAAAAATTTCATTATAAATTTTAATTTAGGCGTAAAGAAAATACGGTCTCGTTGATCACACCTTCGCAGTTAAGCTCTTAATTTTCACTTCCTATATTAAGGGTTAAAATAAAAATCACAGATAATTCGTTGAGTCTAAGGGGGATGAAGCTATGAATAGACAATATGTGGCAAAAATGTGTCATTCTTTTGAATATGACAGAGAGATTGCGCGAAACCATTAGGTGGGAGTTCTGAAGCCTCCCCCATACAGCCCCGATTTGATTCTCAGAAACTATTTTCTTTTTCCTGTATTGAAGAAACATTTATTCAAAACATAGTTGATATGAGACTGTGATGATCAAAAAGGTGCCGAAAACTGGCTCAATAGCCAGGGACTTGACTTTTACCAATTAGGGTAATACAAATTGGTCTAGCAGTGTGAACAAATATATCAAAAGGTTTGGTGATCGTGTAGAGGATTGGCCACCACATATGTCTCTAAATTACCATTGGTATCTTCTGTCTATTGTAAATAAAGCTTTTTTTTCAATTTCTTCAGTTTTTTTTGCATCACCCCTCGTATATACAAGGGCCGGTACTTGTTTATATTTGAAGTTTCTGGGCTTTCCAATTTCTAATATATGTCCTGTACTGAAGAAACATTTATGCAGCAGCCTCCTTCTGCCGGTATGTATTTTCATCACCATATAGTCTATTCATATTCACTTTATTGTATCAATATTAAATTAAAATTGCATATATTCCTAAACTGTATAAATATATTATACATTGTATTATACACATTAATTGATAAAAGAATTTGTAACAATTTTTTAATTCCCTTCTAAAAAGTCCCAACCGTCATACAATGGATTGCAGTAAATGTTACAAGTTGCAATCATAAGAGTCAGACATGTCATTACATTAAGTATATTGCGAGGACATTTGACACTGTATTCGGATGGCAATGTTGAGGACTCCTCAAGGCTTCTTGGCGCAGTCTGATGTAATTTCGATTCGGTGAAAGCGCGATATGCGTGAACATTGGTCATTTGACCTGAGGTCACTAAGTACTGGTAACTTAATCATGAGTTGGAATGTGCATTCAATAGCAACATGGATTACGGGATTTAGCTGGTTGAGAAATTAGATTTGCGCTGAGGTATTTGAAATCATTGTTCAAAGTGTATCGATAGCTCTTGAAATGTTATGCCCTCACAAATAGTTATATTCCTTAATATCATTACTTAATAGTAAATTGCCAGCTTTGGGAACATAATGACATCGGCAAAAACTTAATTTATTTAAAATACAAAAAAAATCTTTTGATTTACTTATTTTACTTTTAAGATACGGGATTATATTCAGAATATTTTTGATTACCTGATTTAAAAAATAGGAATACAGGATAATACTAATAAAATACAGGATAATTGGTAAAAGTAAAAAAAAAAACATTGAAAAAAAAAGATTTTTGTGGGCCAAACCGATGTACAGAGAAACATTCGCCGATTTTAGAAACTTATCAAGGGATTTTCATAAAATTTAGCAGATAATTTAAGAAATAGATTAGTAGTTCCTTATCTAGAAATATGTGTATAATTATTTTATCTTAAAACTTTGATTTCTTCTGATAAATAATGCAACTTTTTCAATTTTTCTTCACTAAAAACATTATAAAAAGTTTCTAAATAAATAGATTAAGTAATGACTAGTTCATGAACTAACAGCATATTCAGAAATTGCTAAATGAGAGCAATACGTATACATTGAATATACATGATTAAATGACACTTTTATGTAATAAAACTCAGTCAAAATTTAAATTTGAGAAAATCGCATCTAAAAATATAAAATAGGTTTAAACAATAATATAAACACAAATGTAATTTTCCAAAAATTCTGAAAAGTTTTATAAAAAACAGGGTTAAACATTAAAAAAACATAAAATTAAAGGAAAACATTGCTAATTTAGCAAAAAAAAAAGCCTTTAAGTGCAATTACCTATCTAAATAAATATTCAATACAAATATATTAAATAATACTATTCATTGTTACAAAAATTTATACTTTATAATAAATATTCATTCCAGCTATGCTAAATCGTCATTTCACAAAATTGTGACCATCAATTTTAGATTTCCACTCTATTTTGTATTCTTTTTAGAGGCACATAGTTAATCTTTCGTTAGATTTGTTACTTTAAGTATTTTTGAAAATACAATTTGCCTGAAACTAAAGATCTGATTATTATTCCATAATGTTTCATTGGTAAAATATTTCTAAGAAATCTCCCAATGATATCTAAAACTACTTTGAAAGTATACCGATGAAACATTGGATGTCTTTGTGTTTTATTTTGTTAAAACATTCTAGTTATTCAACTTCGGATGGGTTTTTTTTCAGTCACTTTTCAATTGAAAGAAAATTTTCATGATGAGTGCAGAATATTTTTACAGATATATTTATGTTTACCGTTAATATAGCAGAGATACAGTCAATATTTATCAATAGAATAAGTTTGGGATATTGAAAATATTAAATGTATCGAATGAAGTATTTAATAGCACTTATATTCGTGCATACCTAACAATATAAAACGGCATTTATAAGAAAAAAGGAAGATAAATCAAATCATAAATACTCCGAAATCACTCGATTGTTTGCACTATGTATTCTTCATGAAATGAACCCAGTACTTCATAGCGTCCTTGAGTTCGCCATCCGAATTAAAGCGCTTCAATTTCAGATGTTTTTTCAGGGGACCAATCCCATGAAAATCTCAGAGCGGCATGTCATATCTTTAGGACGGATGGTTGAGTTGCGTCCACTTCAACTTTGCCATTTCCGCATGAGTGACACTGGAAACATGAGGATCTCCATCATAATGACTTCCTTGATTTCTATCATTAAACACTGGAGATGTGATGATCGCATTATCATAACTCAGACTCATACCTTCCTTTGCTCTTGATGGGTATGCGTAGTCTTCGGAGTATCTCAAAGTACACATCAGATTTAATGGTTCTTTTATGCTTGAAGAATATAACAAGTAGCAGATTTTTCACTGCATGTTCAAGGACGCTGTGAAGGACTGGGCATCGACACTGCAAAAGGAATTCCGAAACAAGGAATTCTTCGGCTCGCTAATCCATGGAATCGTTGCGCTTAGGTCTATGGTGTATACTTTGAATAAATAATCTTAATAATGTAGGTATAAATGTTCATTAATACCCACATTGTCATTTCTTACCTTTTCCTATGAACACTCTTTGTAGGCAAGATATAGACAAATATTCAGGCATTGCAATGCAGTCTTTCTGAAATTACAGTAATAAATTAGTTTTTAAGAATTTCTCAATTTAAAGATTTGATAAGCAACCCTGAATTTCAAAAAAAAAAAAATAGTCACTGAAAATTTTATGTGCAATCAGGGAATTTATAGACGCAGTGACAAATGAAAAAAAAATGGAAAATCCAGTTTTATTCTGCTGTATAATTTTTATAAAAAAAAAACCAAGCATATCCAATCACTATTTTAAATATATAACACGTAATGAAACACAAATTACTAATAGTTACATGTTTTACCGATTATTTTTTAGAAAAAAATATCCGCCAAAAGTCTCAATTTAGTTTTAAAAATTCCAGCTCGTACATGTAATAGAAGCTGCTACTTTCACAAAAGCGAAGGTAAAGACAAAAAAACAAAAAATAAAAACAAAATGCAGGAACATTTTCGTCAGAAGGGGATTAGAATGTCGCCGTCACCAAGAAAAAGTATTGAAACTTTTGCACACCTTAAATTAAAGACAGTGTTATTATGTAGGTAATTGTGACCAGTGGAGAAATTTATTCCTCCCTTTTACGTCTGCAGAGAACTTCATCTAAACTGTTCGAGACGCTGACAAAAAAAGTCCTTGTTTCTCACTTCCTTAAAATTTATCACACTCCAAATTAGAAGAAAAAGAAGATATCTCGCTCGAAACAGATGACAGCACAAAAAAAATTCTTCTTAGTTCTTTCGTTGGTAATACAATACTTAACGAAGCAAAGGGCGACGTAATGCTTGCTCGAATCTTCGCAAATCGCGTAGGATCCGGGGAACAGTTTTAGTGGCGCTAAACAATGACATTCTGGACTTTTAATGCGTCTCGTGTAAGGAGAAAGATGTGATGTGGAAACCACTCAACTGTTTCAGCACTTTTAGCAAGCAAATAAGTGTGGTGAAAAGGAGATGCTAAATTTAGGTTACCTGTAACCAATTTTTCGCCAAGGTTTCCAGCCAAACTGCCTAGAAGCCAGTACTTGAAATTTGTTTTTATTAGATATTAGAAATTTTTTAAATTTTGGCATTCATGGTTCGTAAAAACTTTTAAATTTCTTACAATTTTTGGATGATGAACGTTGTTTTAGAATTTTATTTCATTATCATTCAATAATTGGCTGATGATGAAATAAATTCATATAGGAATTCAAAATTAACAATGCTAAAATAATATTTAACCAATGATTGATAATTCATTGTGATAAAATATTTTTCAACCAATAATTGAAAAATCCATATGAGGAAACAATTTTCAACCAAAAATTGAAAATTCAATGTGTGGAAACATTTTTTAACCAGACTGAAAATTCATTTGATGGAATATTTTTCAATCAGTATTTGAAAATTCCATATAGTGAAATAATTTTCAACCAAAAATTGAAAATTCAATTTAAGGAAATAAAATTCAGCCAAATATTATTTATTTAGTACTATGAAATAATATTCAACTACCGCTTGTGAATTTAACATGGTGAAGCGAAATTGAACCAATAATTGAAATTAAAATATCTTGAAATAAAATTCAACCAATGATTGGAAGCTCAGTTTGAAGAAATGAAATTCTAACGACAGTTGGAAAATCAATGTGATGAAATAATATTATGCCACTAATTGGAAATTCAACTGAAATCAAAGCCAGCCATTAATTGGTTTATCATAAAAAATGACAAACCAGTTAGAGGTAGATGGTGAAATAAAATTCGAAAATATTATTATCATTAGCAAAAAATCTTGGAAATTTGAATATTTTCAACCAATAATTTGCTTCTGGTAAAAAATGACGAGTCAGTTACTGATTGATGGGGAAATGAAATTCAAAAGTACAATCAGTATTACCAAGTAACCATAGAAATCTAAAATGCTTCAACCAATAATTGGTCTATTATAAAAAATGTCGAGCCAGTTATTAATTGATGACGAAATTAAATTCAAAAATATTATCATCAATATCAATACTTCAGATAATTATTGGTTTAACGTCAGAAAATGGCAAATTAGTTGATGGTTGGTGATGAAATAATAGTCGGAAACATCACGATAAATAGCCAGAAGCTCTTGAAATTTAAATATATAATCATTAATTGATTTATCCTAAAAAAAGACAACCCAGTTATTGGTTGATGGTGAAATGAAATTAGAAAACACATCCACATTACCAAATAATTCCTGTAAAATTAAAAATACTTCAACAAATAATTGGTTTCTCATTTAGAAATTTGAAAAAACTAATTTTTTTTATGAAATAAGATTCCAAAATATTATCTTCATTAAAAAAATCCTCGATAATTAAAACTATTCACAAACTATCAATTTCGAAGAATTAACCCTATATATACTTATTTATTTAAATTTTTAATTAAATTAATCATTCCGTTTTAGGCATTATTATTATTTAAATTTAAATGAATACGCATAAGTTATTAAAATAAGTTCAAATAATTTTGATTTTCAGTTAATTGATAATTTTAATTTAATCAAACATTTCTGCAATTGACGCACCACTCGTAGCTCTAGACGAATTAGTTGATTTATAACTAGCCGCCTTTGGCGACCAGCTGGTTCGCCATGAATAATGGGTTCTAAAATTTTCAATTAAATCACATATTCATTAGCCTTGATGTAACTCCGGGCATTGATTGGCATGAAATTAATATTTTCTTTAAGATGATGGAATGAAAGCTCTAAAAGAACGCGTTTTCCTAATATTCTTTTATTTAATAAATCAGTCAGTTTCAATGATTGATTTAGAAGACTGATTGATGTAGCAACTTTTATTTCAAATATTAATAAAAATATTTTTTAAAATATGGCTCACAGAGCAAAGTATGAAGAAATCTAAAACTCATTATTCATAAATGGATTGTTTGACTCAAACTACATAAAATGTAATTATTTACTTCATTTAGATCAAATTAATAGAATTAAACAACATATATGCATATTAATAATATTTTGCAAATTGGCCATTGGAAAGGAATTTGAATGTATATCCTGTATAAATAAAGATAATTGATTCAATTAATGATTTAAATGCATTTTTTAAAGAAAATATCACATTTTATATTTATTTTATTTTATCCAGTCACGTGCTAAAATTTGCTTTTCTTAACTTTTAATTTGCGATGTTAGTTTTTTTTTTAATTTGAACTTCTGTCAAAATGATGGCAACACGATGATAAAACCTAATTTTTTCCCTTTCACGTGCTCTAGCAAATTTTATAGAAACCTTAGCCTTGCATTTATTTTTTTAGAAACTATCACATTTCCTAATGAAAAAAAAATATTGAATTAATGATACAGATATTGCAAACGATTACATAAATAGGCCATTCAGTCGGGATTCCAATGCATATCCTGTCTAAATGCGATCAGGTTTACCGAAAAGAAGATTTATTGAAGTAATTATTTAGATATTGCAAACGATCATAGAACCTTTGCTTTGCATTTATTTTTTTTAGAAAATATCACTTTTTATATTTATGTTATTTTATCCAGTCCCGTGCTGAAAGTTGTATTTCTTTAGATTTGATTTGCGATGATAGTTATTTTTTTTTGGAACTTCTGGCATTCTTTTATTTTATCCAGTCGTGATAAAAACATGATTAAAATATTTCTTAAAAAATTTGTTAAAAATAGAAGCTTGCATTATAAATTAAAAAAACTCATACCGTTAAAAAGCTAATTTTTTAATCTTTAAATTGATATAAAAATCGTGTTTGTGCAATGATATTTTCGGAAGTTATAGAGGGAAAACGCCAAAATTTCCCTTGAATTTTACTTAATTCAAATTCTAATTAAAAATTCGAAAAAAGGGCTCCGAGGTGCACATTCCCGACCTCCAAGGTATACATGTACCAAATTTGGTAGCTGTAGGTCCAACGGTCTACCTTGTAGAGCGCCAACATGCACACACACTCACACACACACGCACACACACACACACACACACATTGAGCTTTATTATAAGTATAGATAAAGATGATAAGTCAAGGAAACTTTTTCTCTGACTGACATGTATGCATTTTTGGTTATAGATATTTTAAGACTATAACGGAAAGATGTATTAAGTGAAAAAAGCTGTGATACGATTTTAAATTCCCCGAAATCATTCGAATTTAATTGTTTCTACAATTTTTACGCTGTTTTTGCTCTTTATCAACTTGTCTGTTACCTTATTTACGGAGATCTTAGGATTATCTTGAAAAAATATGAAAATACATCGCGATATATTTTTAGATCTTCACATTCGTTTTTATTTTTGATAAAAACCATTTTTTTTATAAATTTATTTACACAAACAAAAACAAAATGACACTTATATAGAAAAGAATATTTCTTTAGCATTTACGAAATTATTTTAAGGGAACCTGTCATTTACACTTAAACAAGGAAATGACTGTTCCTGCTTTTAACTGTCTGAGCCCAAACGAATCGAACAGCCATTACATTATTTTAAAAAAATATATTCATTTGAAATTTTTAAATAGTAATATTATGAATATTATTTTGAAATATATATTTATTCCTTACATAACTGATGTTATGGATAACTATATATGTTATGGGTATATATATATATATACACTGAAGTGACAAAAGTCATGGGATAGCAGTATTCAAATACACAGATGGCAGTAGTATCGCAGTGAAAAGGTATAAATGCGCAGTTCGTTTTCCAGAGTTTTCATTTGTGTTCAAGTTATTCATGTGAACAGGTTTTTGAACGTGATTTATGGCGGCACGACGAGAATTAACAGACTTTGAACGTGGAATGTTAGTTGGAGTTAGACGCATGGGTCATTCCATTGCGGATATCGTTAGTGAATTTAACATTCCGAGATCCACAGTATCAAGAGTGTGCCGAGAGTATGAAATTTCAGGCATCACATCCCATCACTCTCTATGTGTGTGTGTTGTATGAGTGGGTGGGGTGGGAGGTGTACAACGAAAAAAAAAACCCAAATATTTTGACAATTCAATATTTTATTTAACGCATATGAGTCATTAGAAGAATTAAAATGTTAATATTTAATGATTTCGTTAATGGTATGATTGAAAATTTTTAAAAAGAGCCAATTAGCCCCTTAAAGGAGCATAGCGTTTCCACTTTATAGTGTTCTTCATTAATCAAAAAGTAAAGTTAATGTAAGTGCAAACGGAGCTTTGTATTGAAAATTGTCTTCATTTGCTGGTATGAATTAGAATGTCATATATTATCTCAATACACTAATTATATTTCTTCCAAGTAAAAGAACTGCTTATTATTACAAATAATTCTTTAAGACAAAAAACAATATTAATTTACAAAGCTAGATTTATTGTATAATTTGTCATATGATATGTCTTGCATAAAGAATTGTGCATTTTCTATTCTGTAATTGTTATATATGAGAATATTAATCATTTTCATATCCTCAAAATACGAATCCTGATTCTTCTATTCTAATAAAACTCAATTCTAGAAACAGATTTACATAAGCATAAGATTCATAAATATTATAAAAACATCAAATTGAGTAAAAATTTATAGAAGAAATAATAAAATGCATTTTAGACATCTAATTTGATGAAAAAGCAGAAATGGCTTTATCAAAATGGAAAATTATATGAAAATCAATTGACCAGTTATGTTATAATGTAAAGTCTTGTGTTATTCCATTAAATGATTTATATTTTCTTCGATTATTTTGTTTTTTATTATGCGTTTCAATGCTGCAACAATGCTTTTAAAATATTTTTTCTGATTGAACGAATTATGTAGCAAACGTTGAGAATGTTATCTTAAGTAGGTTTCAATCTTTAGAAAATATGTCTTATGTCTTTTTTTTACTTTGAGTTATCAGTTATTATTTTTCAGTCAGAAAGTAAGAAAGATAAATTTACAAGTAAATTTATAAAGGTAGTTTTTAAATTTCATCTAATAATATGGTTTGCCATACCACAAGTAAATATTTAAGCGATATATCGCTTTTTATGAAACATACAGTATAGAATCCTGATATAAAACACGAAGGTAGAGTTTTTTTATTTCTTTTATAACTGTATGCCATATTAGTTCTTTCCCTAGCGGTCGTAAAATGCGGCAGCAAGAACGTGATTTCCGAGACGTTTTCGTGGAATATGAAATGACATTTTTGCCAAACAATTTTATTCCATATTTCAAACCTAAATCGACTTGAAAAACACTCAAATTGTCGAAAACGTTATCCTGAGTTTGTATTATTTTCTGAAACAATATTTTAAGTCATTCGCATTTGGAATAGTGTGAAGAAATATTTAGATTGTGCTACTTGCATTTTATAACAATCGCAGAATTTTTATGTCTTTTTATAAAAAGGCAATATTTTCCTATAGAATTATGTTTGTTGTTTTATGCAAAGCATAAACACCAAAATCCCCTGAAAATTGCAGTAAACATTTTTTTTAGTTTCACACACACAAATAAGCAAACTGGAATAAAATACTTTTTTCTTGCAGAAAATATTTTACTTCAAAATTCCACCTCTGTATTAAATTTTATTTTCTCATAATTTTTTAATCAGCAATCCTTATTCCTATTGCTAGTAAAACATATTTTTTAGCTAAAATTTGTTCATTTTTCTCATAATTTTCATAAAATTCATATTCGATTTCACTATTAACATGATATCTCCAAAACTAATATGTATTGATATAAAACCTTCAGGATGTGATTTAAACAAGGGGTCATAAAATAAATCCCTTATTTATTGAAGAAAACCTTTTTGATAAAAAGGGTAATGAAATGAGTCAAAAGTTTTATTATTAGTGAATTTTTTTTTCATTTATAGCTTTTTTAGAAAAATTAAGTAGTGAATTTGTGAAAAAAAAAATGTATTTATACATATATTTTTACCCATAACTTCTTTGCATATCAAAACTTTTCTTAGATGTTGGTTCATTTCATTCATCAATTTGTTCTATAACTTGTGTACAAAGAATAATAGGATTGGCTACATTGCAATTTTGTGCAGAGTAATAACCGTTTTGATTAAATTCCATTTAAAATTACAGCGAATTTTCCTCGTTTTCAAAATATATTACATTTTGAAATACTTTTTTTATTTATATTTTTTTGTATTATGATTGCCAATACATTTAAAAACCATAGTTTTAAATAAGTTTTAAAAAATCCAAATTTTCAAAAAGTTTCCTTCAAACATAGTCGGATACCTTAACTAGAGATCTTAGATAAAAGAATGTAAAAACGTCAATTCAGAAGAAGAAAATTTTCTTATTTTCTTCATATAATAAATCCTGAAAAAAGAATTATTGCCTTTCATGGAAATAAAGTATATTTATTGTTTTACTTCTTTTAATATATAGCGATTTCATTCCTTCTTCACACGTACTCAGTTGTTGACATTGCCTTATTATTACAACCAGCAATTGTTCAATATTTACTCCTTACATTATTTACTATTTGTGTAAAAATAAAGTATAGTCAGGTTTTTTTCTCATTTTTCTCATGAAATATGTTCTTTTTACAGTTACAAATGCGATTTTTAATGCGGAGAATCAAAATCGATTTTAGCCCTTTACTTCCAAATATTTCCTCTATTTATTTTCTTTCCCTCTGTTCAATATACGTAGACATTTACAAAAATCGAAACATTTGTTTGGCACTAGAATTCAAATAAGTTTGTTGTAGTTGAATATAATGCTGATTTTTTAAAGATTCATTTCCTTCCCCTCTATTCTAAACACATCAATCTCATTCTTTAAAGTAAGACGTTTTCATTTTTAAATAAAAACATTGAATGATTTTTTAAAAATCCATATTTTATTTCTAATTTCTATCAACTACACGAACATATAGAAAATAACATGTGTAAGCTTTGATATATTTCTAGAAATTATAAACAAAAGAAAAAGATTGGGATTCTACAAAATGAAATTTAATTAAACTGGAAGGGATGGATTAGATATATATAATTGTTTATTGATTAGAGTTTTAGGAAAATATTTTGATTATAAATACCAAATTACTTGCCTTTTGCGAGACATTTACTAATATTGAAATATTTGTTTTGCATCGAAATTAAAATAAGTTTGTTGTAGTTGAATTAAATGTTGAATTTAAAAAATTGTGATTTACTTCTGAGAATTATGGTTTTTTTTCTGAAATCGCCTTTGTAATTATTTATAGTCTGCTATTTTCAAAATGATATTTCTATAAAGACAGAAATACCTAGTTTTCATGATAAAAATTTCAAAATTTCATTGAATCTATAATATCACCTCTTACCAACAATGAAATATCTCTACTTTTTCATCATAAATCATAATCTTCAGAATACTGTAATTAAAAACTTAGAAGTATTACTTATCGATATTTCAAAATTTCAATCGTAAATTTTACGCACAATATTTCATACAAAAATACAAATAAGCTCAATTTTTTTTAATGAGATATATTGAAAATTAAAATATTTTAATATTAAATATTATTTTGTTAAATTTACCTTGAATTCTTTTGATATTTGAAATGACCTGAGTATATTTTGAAATACTTAAGAGCAAAATATTTATCGTTATTTGCTAATACATTTTTATATGCAGAATATTTAAAATTTTATTTATTTTAATTAGATATAAAATTGAATTTTTAAATTAAATAAACATATCAGATTGTTATTTGTTCGTATGCGGCACATCAAATAGCTCTGCAAGGAATTTCCATTTCATTGCAAAATACTCAAATATTGCATGCACTAATAAAATTTAAAATTTGCAAAGGTTTATCGTCAAACCTTCAGAAACGTTTTATATCACTGATATTTTTTCAATATAAAATGCATTTAGGTTTATATATCGATTCATTAAAAAATATTAAATGTATGTTAAAAAGTTCATCTTTATAATCTCTTAAATTTTAATCGGAATCGACATGTTTCTGAGAATATTATTAAAATAATCTTAATATATTTTAATGCATAAATATTATAAATCAGTCATGATTTAAAAACATACTAATTCAAAAACATCTTGAAAGTAGCTTTCGAATTCAACTTTTATTTCTATACTTAGCTTTAAAATTCCCACAATATCTAGAAGAGAAAATATTTTTCTCAGCATCTATTCAGTAGCGATAAAAAGTATTCTAATTGAAATATTTTAAGCAAAACAAACTCTCTGAATATAAAACGGGTATTTTAACTTGATTTTCAATTGCAATTTTTAAATATCTCTGATATTTCATTATAAATAATAATCTAGAATAAACAGATTTGAATATATTTTTAACTGATATCTATCAAAATCAACTTAATTTATTTAGAAAAAAATTTCAGATCTTTTTGTAAAGTAAAAATATTATCTTTTTAAAATTTATTCGCTATTTATTTTATTATATATTTTTGGCACAGAAGTGAATTTAATTTCAATTTTTAAGAATGAGAAATCAGTAAATGCTTTGAATTCTTGTATTATCATTAATTATTTGCATTTAGAAAATTATTTGTCTTAAATTATTAATTATTTTTAAATAAGACATTAATTTTAATTTAAATAATGATTAAATATGTTTTTTTTTATTAATGTTTAGAAATGAAATTATGAAAAATCATTTTCTGTGAAGAAAATAACCTTATTTTATGTTAGAATTTCAATATTAAAATAGCAGCAAATAATTTAAAATGAATATTATTTTTAATAGTATTAATAAATAACACAAATTTTTAAAGTTTTTAAAATTTAATTTAATTTCAGTTAATTCTTCAAGTAAACTAATTGCATTTAAATTAAAGAAACGAATCTAAAAATGTGCTTAATTAATTTTTCCATTGCAAAGAAAATGTTAATTAATGAGAATACATGCGTCATGACAATAGTGCCTGGTGTTTTAGGCAAAATAAAAAAAGAAGTGCGAAGCTCTGTTAGATATAATAAATGCAGTTACCTATATTCCTGATTGCAACTACACTCTCACTTTAGAACTAAGGCTGATTTACATATTTGGCAGAGTCTTTCGAGCTGAAAACTAATCTCAGTTATATATTTTACGATAGGACGTTTGCGGGAAATATTACGAAAAATTTTCAACTCGGCAATTCTCTAAAATTATTTCATATAATTTATACACTAAATTAAAGAAGGTCCAATTTTGAATGTTTCCAAACACAATTTATTTTTATTTACTTATGTACTTTTGAAGCTGAAATACATTAAGAAAAGTATGATCCTAATCAAAGCATTTCTTAAAAATTATTAACTCAGTTTCTCAGTTTACTTTAATTACATCAACGTCACATTTTAAAGCAATACTAAGACTGTTTTGGGATGAGCCTCTTAATTTTGAACCATTACCAGATGACAAGGCTAATACCTAAGCCATCATCCTCTCTCCAAAATTCCACATTACTCTATTGGAAACATTTTGACCTCGATGAATTTAACATTCACCAGACAAGCTTAAACAGCAGTTCTTCTGTGGAATTGGGTCTCTAAAGTCAAACCCTCTCGTTATGAAACCAAGACCTTTGCACCAAGCCACCATGGTCACCAACTTTTCAGACACAACTATGCACATTTCTATGTTTATACTATATTTTTATGTCATATTTTTGCATAAATGTGAAAATACATTATTAACTGTCTGTTGCATGTAGGCCAAGTAGAGAAATCTTCAGACTTAAGTTCTATCTAAGAAGAGTTAAACATTTCTTTGAACTAGATACAACAAGATGAGTAAAATAAATATAATTATCTTTGAAGATAATATATCATATGCAAGTTAAGATAATTATCACCATAAACTACATGTCTCTTTTTACCATCTTGTTTGCGGAGTGAAATGCTTACTCAAAGACAACTGCTGAATTTTGTCTATAAATGAAACGATGCGATCTGCAAATCCATTATATAATTAGTCACGCAATACTGTGCTCTAAGTCTTCAAAATAAGTGCATTGCATCGTTCTGAAAGAGGCAGAACAAAATGAGACGTTTCAGGGGATGAAACAAATGAGAAAAATAAGTCTTAAAGCTTTTGTATTCTGACTATTTTTGCACTTTATGTTAGAAGATGGAAATGTAATTTATTTTTGAGACTGTATCCAGTCATGCAGCATGCTTATATGAAAGTTCACAGATAATTACATGGCTGCGTGCAAATTTGGAAATTTATATGTTTTCTGTCTCGTATCCGTTTCTGTATCTCCCGTATTCATAAACAAAGTAAAATGATAATTCATTAGAGATTCTGAAACTAAAGTATTGAAAAAATAATATTATTTTGGGGATTTTATTTCATATCAATAATTTTTTTACTCATTTAAAACTTTAGGAAAAGTGTAAATATTTTCTATACATTAAAGATTATGAAGAATTAAAAAAAAAAGTTCATAAATCCTTTATCCGAATTGATGTCATCTTCTGAAATTTCCTTTCATTTATATTTCATTGCAAGTAATTATTAATTTCCTGACTTATCTTATATTTTATGGCAAAGCGTTTAAGTCTTGCTTTTATTTTTTAGAGTTTTTTTGCATAGATTTATCAATTTTGGGTTTATAAATTTTGTATACAAAAGTTATGATTTAAGAAAATAATTCAGATTACTGTATTAAAATTAATTTATTCAGATAAATGTATAATTTTGTATGTATACTTAGCATTAACGGTTCATTTATTTCTGAATAAATGCTTTCTAACTGCATAATACATAAAAATTTAAATTCAATGAAAAATTATTTTTAGAAAACATTTCTATAAAACAATGTATAATTTTGGTTTTGAAAACTTATCACTTTGCAAACAAATTTCTAACTCAATTTTCCGATCGTTCTGTTTGTTATGATTCCGAAAAAATAAAATCCCAATGCTTTCTATAGAAATTTATATTACATTTTTGCATATTTTTATCATGAGAAAAAAAAAATTAGATGTGAAAAAAGAACAATTAACAGCAATATTTATTTACAAATATGGCAATCCAGAAATAAAATTTGTATTCAATGTAATGTGTTTGCAATGATATGGAATATCTATATCATAAAAATAAATAAAATGACATTCATTTACTCAGTAAAACAAAAAATCGAAATGTTTTTCAAGAAAAGTTGTTTGATTTTTCTAGTAAAATCAAATGTAACATTAGAGGGAATATTCTATTTATTCAATTAAACTAGAAGCGAAATTATTTTTTCAAACAGAAGTGTTTGTGGAATCAAGCATCTATAATGCATCCTGAAACGATGTATAATGCTGAAAAATCGGGAATGAGCGAAATTTATTCTCCAAAACAGATCATACTTGGAACTATGTTTCTTCACATTTGTATTTTTCTAGAATTTGTTCATTTAGTATATATTTAAAATTATAAATTAAAGGTAAATGAAAGTAAAAAAGAAATGACTTGCATAAAAATTAACTTAAGTTATTCATATAAATCGAAAGGAATTTATTAAATTTATAATTAAAAATAAAACAGTGAAAGTGAAAGATGAATTGTTGTTGTTGTAATTGTTGTTGAAAGATGAATTGTTGTATTAAATACTGCTTTCAGCAAAAAAAAAATAATTTTTACTATCAAACTTTGTAACTACAAAAAAAAATGAATTAAGATTGTTTTGACTTAGTATTAATTTTGCACATCATTCTATACATATTTTTAGAAGTTATTTTTCATATTATGTTATTGTGATATCTGTAAAGCGAATTATTTCATGACAGAAAGTTTTTAAGTTATGATTTCATTAAAAGATTTAATAAAAGAATAAAATTAACGATGAAAACACCTTTTCATCTATCAATTCTTTTGGTTGAAATCTCTTTAGAAAAAAATATTTCTTTATCCTATAAAAATTATAATGAAGTAATCTGTTTTATGTTTTGAAATACAGAAATATGTAGACATAAATTGGCAAACAGTACTCCTGTACAGAGTTTCGAGTAAAATGTGCAAGATTGATGAAGGTGCGAAGTGGACGAGATGTCGCAAAATGTCATTATATGTTTTTATGGATGAATATAATGAATGGTGACAGTAATTATCCTTATATTCATTCTTTTGGTAGTAATCTGTTCAAAAATAATTCTCTTTTCTATTAAAAAATATAGTGAAAAACTTTTTTTTTCTTTTTTTTGAAATACTGAAACACATAATGACCTTCCTTGTACAATTACTTTACTTCTCATAACAAATGGGCAGCAATACACATGTGCAAGAAAAATGTGCATGATTGATTAAGGTGTGTAGTGGATGATATGTCAGCATATGATAGATGTCAGAAGCCAAATGTCAGCATATATTTTTATGAGTAAATAAAAGGAATAATGAAGATGATTATTCATTTTTTTTTTGGTAGAGTTCTCTTCGACAAAAATGTTTTCTAGAAAAAATATATGATGAAGAACATTTTATTTCTTGAAATACTGAAACATAGATCTTAATGTCCTCCTTTGTTTCTTATAACAAATGAACAAACAATATTCCTTTGTACACCCCCGAGACAAAATGAGCAAAATTGATTAAGGTGCTGACTGGACGAGATGTCGCCAAATGTGGAGGATCTTCTGTCCTTAGCTCGTCAGTAACATGTAATCCAAGGGACAAGTTAGGACTGCGTCATAAATTAAGCCGGTGGTCGTAGCAAAGGGCCTCAAGTAATGAGCGAAGACGGCTCGCGTACTTTCTTTATTGATTGGGTCATTATAGTAGGGACACTAGGATATGCTTGGGACAGGGATTTTATGTCCCTTTCCCTCTTTTATCCTCAGGGAATCGTGGTGGACGCGAGGGGCACTCTTCAGGAAGAGGAAACTTTATGGTCCGAAATTCGCCGAGAAAATTTCCTTTCGACAAAGATGGGATTCATGAGGATTAATTAAGCAGAAAATTTTCTTCGCCACTCTTTTTTGTCTTTCGCCACAGAAATTACAAGCATCAATAACCTAAAGAAAAATAAGTATTAGTTTCCTGTGTAGGTTAATTTTTTAATCCTTAATTTAGAAAAGAATTAAGTGGATGTTTTCTTTTATTAATGAATGAGAAGTAATCGGGACGTAATTGTTATAATAGATATTTCTATATGTTGGGCTAACGTTTTGCTTTCATGCAGATGGGAAATGAAAAATTAAAATGGCTATTATTATTTAATTGTTTCAATGATGCAATTTCGAAAAATTCATACAAAATTAAAGTAACAAAAAATAATATTTTTAATTCATAATACAGAAATGAATTAAATGGATGCTTTCTTTTATAATGTTGGCACTTTATGAAAGTAGCCAAGAAGTAATTGTTGTAAGAAAGCTTACTTGTATTGGGTTAAAGAGGAATTTTCATGCAAAATGGAAATGAAATGTTAAGATGGAAATTATGTATTAAATAATTCAATGATGTATATAAAAATGCATACAAAACTTAAACTAACAAACATATATTTTTTTTAATTTTTGATTTAGAAAAGAATTAAATGGATGCTCTCTTTTATTAATGCGTGAAAAGTAGCCAAGATATAATTGTTTTAAAAAATTACGGCATGTTGGAATAAATATTTGCTTTCATGTAGAAGGGAAATGAAAATGCTATGATGTGAATTGTTAATTAAATATTTCAAAGATGCAAGTTAAAGTATATACAAAATTTTAACTAAAAAAATAGAATATTTTTTTTAAATTTATGATTTAGAAAAGAAGTAACTAAATGCTTTTTTTTTATTAATGAGTGCGAAGTTGACATGAAGTAACTGTTATAACAACATTTGCTGTGTGTTGAGTTAAGGATTTGCTTTCATATAGAGGTGAAATAAATAATGAATCTCATGGCATATATTAATTAAAGCTTTCAATTATGTATATTAAAAATGCTTTAAAAAATTAATAAAAATTAGAATATGTTTTAATTCTTAATTTAGAAAAGAATTATTAAATATTTTTTTTAGTACTGTGCGAAAAGTAACTTGAAATATTTGTAGCGTAAATTGCGAGTTGTATTAAAGATATACATCTATGCAGAGGTAAAATGAAATATTAAATTTGTACTTGTAAAATGCATATTAAAAATGGTACATAAAAGGTATTAAAAAATTAAATAAGCCAGAGCAAATCAAGTTGTTTGAATTCTTTTCAAATTTTGGCATGTTTTTTTCCAGTAATCTCGAAGATCGAAAACACCAATTCAAAACAGTAGCCCGTATTTGAGTGTGTGCACAGCGAAAGTATATGTGTGCACCTGTTCGTGTGCGTATAGGTGAGAATTACGTGTGCATGAGTGTATGCGAGCTTACGTGTCTGTGTTCTCGTGAATACGTGCGCATGTGTTCATTTGTGTACGTGTTCGTGCGCGTATGAGTCCATGCGTTCGTGTGTATGAGTCCATGTGCTTCTTTGTGTATGGTGTATTTGCTTGTATATGTATCCGCTTGTCTAAAAATATGTAAAGCATGACTTAAAAAATAGTGTTTTTTTAACAAATTCTTGTCATATTTTCATGTGAATTTCCCTATTTTTTATATTTTTTTATCAAGATTTCTTTTTAAAAGCCATGATTTGGACAGTACAATGAACATAGTACGATAACAAAATGCAAGGAAAACAAATATTTTAATTTATTTTATTTCAGAAAACAATACACTTGGCCAAAGTTTTGCCCCAATTTCTTTTTTCTAAAAGTAATAGTATGTGAAACGTAGAATTCAATGTAATGATAAAGAGGGAGTTTGAGTGATTACAAAAATCAGTTTATATGCATTATAAATATATGTTGCCACTAAAATTTATGACTGGAGAAAATGAATGCAATTTTTTAAAAGAAAGTAAAATCCGGTTAAATTAAAATCCCCTTATCGGTAAGTAAATTTAACATTTTATAAACCGAAATATTATAACAGCTGTTAAAGCTTATGATTCATGATGAGTATATCTGAAAATGAAAGTAAATTTAATTAGTAAAAAATTTGTATGGCAACTCAAAAATTTTTCGTCAAAAGTCTTCAAATGTTTATACTATTTTATAAAGTGCAGGAAAGTAAATAAAATATCGATACTTATAATAAAGCTCAATGTATGTGTGTGGGCGCTCTATAGACCAGACCGTTCCATCTATAGCTACCAAAATTGACATATATACCTTTGACATCAGGAATGTACAACTCGCAGCGATTTTTTCAAGTTTTTAATTAGAATTTAGATTAATTCAAAATTAAGCTAAATTTTGGTATTTTTCAGCTATAACATCCGAAAATATTATCAGACAAACATGATTTTTGCATTAATTCAAAAATTTAAAAAGTTGCTTTCTATCGCTACCAGTTTTTTAACATATAACTTAAGTTACTATTTTTGAAGAATTTTTAAAGAAATATTTTAACCATATTTTTCAACAATATATCTCGGACAAAACATTTAATCCGCTAGAGACGTTAAAGAGAAAAAAAACTAGCTATTATCAACCTGTTGCTATCATATTGACAGAAGTTCACATTTTTTTTAAAAATCAACTACTATTGAAATTAAATCTGAAAAAAATGTAACTTTCAGCACGTGACTGGATAAAATAAATATTAATTGTGATATTTTCTTAAAAAATAAATGCAAAGCAAAGATTTCTATGATTGTTCCAATATCTATATTATTAACTCAGTAAATCATCTTTATTTACGGTAAATATGATCTAATATATACAAAAAACGCCTTCAAATTTGGAGCCAATAGCTAACTTGTAAATCATTAGTAATAAGCATATATATATTGCTTAGTACTGGTCTAAATGAATTATATAATTACATTTTAGGTAGCTTGAGTCAAACAATGCATTGATGAATAATGAGTTTCAGATTTTTTCATACTTTAAAAATTCTCTTAAAAATGTTTTTATTTTCATTGATAACAATGTTTTAAACTATAAATTAAGTTTCAATTTTTAATGAATTAAAAAATTTCTTTGACTATATTATGGGATAATTAATTTCTCATAATGAAAGCAGAATTTAACCTGCAAGATCTCGTTGAGAGTATATCAGGCCTTTGCCGTCACTTTGACAAAAATTCAAACGACATGATCAAATTAACTCTTATTGAAATTAAACCGAAGAAAGTGTGGTGCTCAGCGCGTGTTGGAATGGAAGCGTAATGTTATGGAAAAAATATATGCTATATTTTCCACGTCATTTCACAAGAGCTGATTTCAAATCAGAGAGATATATAGTACAATGAGCAATTAATCGTGATATTTCTGTAATAATATTAGTTACGTGATTATAGAAGTTTGAAGTTTAAATACATTTGGCTGAGAAGTTGGAAGAAGAATATTTAATGGAAAACTTTAGAACGTATTAGTCATGGCAAGCCAGCTGGTCACCAAAGGCTGCTGGTTATAAATAAAAACCGTTTATTTATTTTATTCATAAATTAAATTGGTATTAATATATTTGGAGCCTTAAATTGACGCAAAATCGATTGTTCGAAAAAAGAATAATGAAAAAGAAAAAGTAAATCAACCGCATAACTAATACAGTAAAATATTTGGAAATGTATACTGAATCATTCAATGAAAAAATTAGAAATTTGCATTCTTCTAGAACTCAAACCAAATTAATTCTTTCTTCTTACTTCATATTCTTTTCAGAATCCATTGCCATTTGATTTCAAAATGAAAGAACACCAAAGAAAAATAAATTACTCCCCTCAAAAAATCAGTTGTGCTTTTACGAATGGGCAGCAACGCAGAAAAGATGATAAATTTAAGAGACCGTTAACACACAATAAACCAAGAAATGCGAGATAAATAAACGTGTACGTGTTTCGAAATCCATTACTTTTTCATATCATTCATCTTTTAATGTTCAGGAGGAAGCTTGAGTTGAGAAAACCTTCCACCATAAAAATGTTGAATGTTTTGCGTCAAATTATGAAGCCGAGATGAAAAATTTAAGAGCACTTTCCATTCTTTATAACTAATAGTTGGCAAAGTTTCCAAAGTGAGTACAGGACACATATAATTTTACAAGCAGTTGCCTGCAAAAAAAAAAAATGTAATAGTAGTTCACGTGTTTTTGCATAAGTCTGTTTTCTCGGAACTTTAAAGACGGGTTTGAAATTGCAAAAGGATTAATTGATTTTCGTTTTTGGTATGATCTTGAAGAAATGTTTAAATGATTGTTTTGGTTCTAATAGGATTTTATTTCAATTTTAAGCTAATACGGTAAGGTAAGAAAGGTGGAAATTTAATTGATGATTTTTTTTCACACACATACTTGCATACACATATGTTCATTCACTTTCCTACACATGCGTAGGGTGTTTTAAAACATTTTTTATAAAACAAAAGTGTAAGTTAGATATACAGAAATAAATAGAAATATATAATTTCAAATATCATCAAGATAAACCATTCGTGTTTTAATAAATCAATGAATAAGTTTCTATAGGTTTTTTCTATTTCCACATGAATAAAACAGATAAAGCAATAATATTTGTTTCAAATGAAACAGTAATTGGACTAAGCATATGAGAATAAATAGATGAATGAAGTTACTATTGGAAATAAAGCATTTTTTATAATTTCATACCAAAATTTCAAAAAAAAAACAACTTATAAAGCAAAAATGTTTGTTTCAAATAAAAAGATCACAAAAAAAACTGGTAAATTCATACTATTTCTTCTGAATTTAGTAACGTATACTCTTAAAATTTATGAAATTTCGAATCAGACTTTTATAGATATAAGATGGCTCATATGACCCATTTTGTTAAGATGTATGATTACTGGGATACATTTTCAAGAGAAAAAAATCCTATAAAATATTTATATTTTAAATTATTGTGTGCAATATGTTCTCAAAAATCTACAAGATGGAAATATTTTAATTAATATCTAAAAATGTGTCGAAAAACGAGAAAAATCTCGTTGTTATGACTAAAAAGAGATTTAATTTTTTTGAAAAAGTATTCTAATGCAGAAGTTTGTTGAATGGAAAATTGAGAAGCTTGCAGATGACTCAAGAAATATGTAACATACATCTTTTTCTATGAATTATTTATTTCGAACCACTGTTTAAATATTGCAGCTCTAATCATAAATAATAATTTTCGATTTTTTTATATTATAAATTATAAAAAACACTCATAATAATTCATTATCATACCAATTTAAAAATAAATATATATGGATTCTGTTTTAATTTAAAAGGGCTTTTTGCAAAAAAATATTTAAAATAGTATTAAAACTTAAATTTCACGAATATAAGAAATAATGCAAATTCCCAAAGAATGGATACAAAAAAAATTAGCACTAAAAAACAAATAATACCATCGCACAAAATAAAAATTTCATAGTAGCTATCGACCTTAAATCTCCTCAGAGAGTCATGAATGCTAGCTAGTATACAGTAC
>JAPMOQ010018023.1:2381160-2391505 GCA_026543055.1 Argiope trifasciata
GTATAAATTGCTTATAATAAGTAATATGAATCATGTATCTTTCGTACTTACTTTAGAATTTATATATATTTTTTGAAAAAATAATTTTAAAAAATGCACTTATTCATTCAGTTATGTCTAAATTTAATCAAATATTATTTTGAGAAATGTTTTACATCAAGATTCGTAAAATATCAAGAACCAAATAGATTTACTTTCAAATGAATGTTAGAAATTATTAATTTTTTGATTGAGCTGCCTTTATATTTTAAATTATTGACTTTTAAAGCAATTTTAGAAATTATTCACTTTTAAATTGAGTTGACTTTTTATTTCAAATAAATGACTTTCAAATGAATATTACGAATTATTATCTTTTGAATTGAATTAACTTTTTATTTCAAACTGTACATTTTTAAATGCATTTAATAAATTATTCACTTTTACAAGGAATTGGCTTTTTATTTTAAATTATTGACTTTTTTAAAAAAAGAAATACTTTTAATTCATCTTAGACTGTTTCGCCATCTATACATATTTCAAAATCAGGAGAAATTTGGTTGTAATGGTAATTATTCATGTCTAAAATTGTATCATAAATTTTAATTGGATGAATTATAGTGTGTATTTTCAAAGCAAGAAAATGAATACATTTTATGTATCTTAATAATCCGAATTCCTTTTACATATAATTATAATATCTTAAAAATATGCCTTATAAATAAATTTATCAAGCACGTAAATGTTTTTTAAAAAAACTATTAGTTAGTTTCCTATCAAAGTACAATATAAGCTAAACAATTTTATATATTATTAGTTTTCTGAAAACTTCGAGGCCCCCCGGACACAAGCAGCTGAGAAGGGAGACCAAAAAAATTTCCTATTATCTCGGCAAGAAATCAAGCAGAAAAACTACAGGCGCGAAAAATCAAATCTTTTTAGGTGTGATAGCCGAGAAAAGAATGATGAAAAAAAAGTTCAACTGAAAGTGTAATAAAATACGAGGCTGAACATAAAATCATAAATAAAAGAACTCTAGAGATTTATTGCATTTCAGTAAAGATCAGAATTCTTGAGGCACCAGCTAATAATTTTTATGCAGTGAAGCTTAAGTTGATTTATGGTTTTTTTTGCTCTTTCACACTTCATTTTTTGTCTATATCAATAGATAAATAACTTCAGTTTAAGAGAAAAAAAGGATTAAGTTCGAAACTAAAATTCTTTTTTGAAGACCCCAGTTTATACACACACACACACACACACACACACATATATATATATATATATATATATTATAGAAGAGAGAGAGTTTTTATTAAACTGTTTTATAATAAAATTCTTTCCACATAAAATCTAAAAAAATTAAACATGCAATGTTTAATTTATAAAACAATATATATCACAAGAACAAAAAATTAATCCTTATCTCATACTGGAATGCAGACAATCATAAGAGATAAATGCAGTTTCTGTCGAGACATGCGAACTCATTTTTAGATTATGTACAAATTTTCTTACAAATGTTGTCACTTAAATTTCAAGAGATACAATTGATGAAGTACATTTGCACTAGCTGCCTTTCATTTCTCACCGTTTTTTTCTTGAATCAATGTCTTTCAAAGAAATTGATTTTAATGCAACAGCTACAATTGAATAAGCAACTTTGTTACAAAATTATTAATTAATCTATCTTAATTTTTACAAATGAGGCTAACACACTTACTCTAATTATTTATGATTAAGTAGCAATTATCAAATGTAAATAAATCACACGATGTTTCATCAAAGGCTTTTACAGCTGTTTTAAATTAATTGTGTCAATTGTAACACACACATTAAATCAAATGTAACAGCAACACTAGAGAGAACTGTGGTTGAGTCCTAAGGGCCATCACTGACCACGGTTTAACCCTAGATATTTTTGTACCCACCAGAGTGGCGAGATCCAACCACCATATCAGAAACATCTCATTTTCTTTTCGAGGTGCCCTTGAGGGGGTGGGGTTGCTACATAAGTAGTCGTATTTGTTTGTTTATGGAAATTGATGTATATATCTTTCATGCAGTTATGCTCCAAAAATAATCTTTGGATTATCTTAAGAATCCCAAAAAAATATTAATAGTAAAAAAACTAAATTATTTTTTTTATTTTATCAATTTTATTTCTAGATAATTCTTATCTTAATTATAAAAATTTTAATGAAATTTAATATAATAGATATGATAATTTTTAAGTGCTATGGTGGAATCAAGTCGAATTCATTTTAATTTGCAATAAACCGAATAAATTGTATTCAATAATATCAAATATTACGTCAAAGTTTTTTAAAAAATATTTTCTTATTAATTATTTAACAGCATGAAAAGTTAATAATCTTGCCAAATAAATTGTTTTACAATTGCTGCTAGTTTTTAATGACATGCAATTAAATAATTTAAAATTGACTCTTAGTGAACTTTTCGAACGATTTATCTTTTATGATGGTATTGAATTTTTTTCTGGTAAAAAATAAATTTACATACATTAATTGGAAGAGTAAAGTAAAGTATTAGTAGGGGAAAATTATAAATATCTGTAGCAAATATCTTCTGGGTGTTAATAAACAGGAATTCCATAAAAAAGTGTCTTGCGAATATCAAAAACTATATAATCTGTAAGAAATACCATGTGAATAGTAACAAAATACAAAATATGCAGAAATTTTTATGAGATTCAAAAAATTAGGAATACCTGCATTCAGAAATATAGCATTTTTATTCGTCTATATTGGTGCGCTAGTATATTTTTCATTTAAAATTTGCATACAAATTGTATAGAAATGAATAAAAATGTTTCATTTAAATAAATAGACAATCTTATCGCTATAAATTATAATCTTATTTCCTTATTCAAAAAAATATATATCTCTGTGCTCATTTAATTTCTTATAGACACAGATGAAGTTGATAGCTGGAATTGCTTTATCATTTCCTTCCAATTTTGAAAGGCGCGTTTCCATATCTGTCAGGTAATTTGTTATTATATTTCAAAATTATTGACAAAATAAGTTATTATTTTCCAAAGTTTCGTATTCAAAATTAAGTCTGAATAAGTTATTAAAATTGATATTTCCACCAGAATCCTTAAATTCTCAATGATTTCATAAATCAAAACCGATTTATGAAAACTTACAGACCTATTCTTATATGAGTTTATAACTTACATTTTATATAAGAAGTGGAATTTTTCCTCTTTGCTCCCAATTCTTTTACTGTACTGTAATTAAAAAGACTTTTTAAGTACCAAATAAAAGTTTAAAAAAAAAGATTATTTTTTTTATTCATATTGCCGAAAATATTATTTTCCTACCCAACAATATTATATATATAAGGAGGTAAATAAAAGAGAATTTACTGAAGTAAATTGAGATTATACATAAATTAAAGATTAAATGAAAAGTCTTGCTGTTAAAAATGAGCTTCTCGAACAAGTTAATCCAATGTACCATCGAAATTCTGTAACTGACGTAATTGAAAGAATTGGAATAAAGGGATGAATCTCATTCTATGCTGTAACATAAGCGACTCACCTCGAATAAGATAATAGTAGAAATAACTTAATAATTTTCCATTCATATTGTACAAGATTTTACTCTCTTATGCAACAGTATTAGTAGATACGGGATGGCAAGTAACAGTGAAGACATACAATAGAAGAAAAAAAAAGCTTATTCTTCAAATGGAAAAGCCAGGATAAGTTCATCCAATTTGCAAACGAAATTCTTTGAATGACATTGATGAAAGAATTAGGAAATAGGCTCCATTTCTTCTTCTAATTCTCCACTTTAAAAATGTTATTTGTAAATTCATTCCGGAGGCTGTGATTCAAACTACTTAGAATTTTTTATTGCAGGTATTATTCGTGGCATACTAAGGTTCCATGAAAGAAATATTAAATTAAAATAATTATTTATGTAAATGTTTGTAAGGAAATGTAAATAATTTTGTGGTCAAATCTATTTATTTTAAATTAATTCAACTTACCAAATAATAAAATGTTATTTAGACAAAGAAAGGTTATATCTCAGCCTCTTTTATAGTTGCCGGCATGGTGACCTAAAGACAAAGGATCAACTTTGCTGTCGAGGAGTTCTAGGATGCGGAATGGATGCTGAAAAAGTGATCCTTGGTCTTCAGGAGCATCAGTAATAAAATAGGAAGATTCTGAACATTCCAGAATCTTATTATATCTCTATTAGATCTCAAGATTCGACATTTTCTATGAAAGATTCAGCGCCTGCCACGGATCTATAAAAATTCACTCATAGGAATTTAATGCATAGTCGAACAGTAGTCCAGTGAGGTCGCTGAAGTGGTGATTTCCAACGAACAAAAACTTTCTGAATGTTTTGCGCTATTGAGGTTATTTGAGAACGGTTTCTTGCCTGTGTTGTTGGAATCTGTAAGTGTTGCTTAGTGTTCAACTTTGCTATGTTTTGCAATTGCATGTTGATGCTTTTTTGTATAATTAAGCATTTAGAATCAGAATCTATTGGTGATTGTCAAAAAAATATTGCTATCAATAATTTCATTGAAAAACTTACATTTATAGATACGAAACTATAAAACGATTTTAACAAAATTAATATGAGAGCAATATTTTTATAATTATTTGAAATATATTACATGATTAAAGTACTTTATTTCTCCATTAAAATATATCAAGTTTTTTTCTTTTATTTTGTTTAAATATTAAATAATGTAAAGTGATTTGCAATCTTATGAGCAGTTTTTGTGAAAATTAATTATAAATATTTTAAGAAATCAAAAATTAATCTTTTTGATTTAATCGAATAGTCAAACTTGAAACACAACTTTAAGAATAAGAATTGGTGAATTTAAATATAAAAACATGCAAAAAGCATTTTGATGACCTCATTTCATTAAGATTATAAATTTTTTGGAGGCATCAAAATAAAGATCGACAGCAAAAAAATAAAAATCTACTGTTTCTTATTTTTTTGTTCAATTTTTAGTGTTGTACTGAAAGAGTGAAATATATATGTAGCAAATGACATCTTACATCCACTTCGACCATTACAGCGCTCAAGACGTGTAACGACATTTGTTTCAACCCTGTGTTGTCTTGTATGAAAGAATACTTGTAGATAAATATATAACAGCTTTTCAAGTGCTCAAGAATCCTCGAAACTCTTTTCCGAGACAAAGAAATTATGCAGTCTTCACAGATATCTCCGATTCTATTTATCCTTGGGGAGAAAGAAACTCTTCGAATTCGATGAACTGAAAATGGAATTTGTTTTCCAAATAAGCTCTTTGTGTAATCCAATAAATTTTGTGGAACCTTATCGTCGACTTCAGGCTGTGTGGGTATATCCACCAGATCAATGGTGTGAAAACCCATTTTCGGGAGACAAATAGTTCGCATTTATTTTCGGCCTCAAACATTTGCGAATATTTTTGAAACTTAAAATTCCGTGACTTAACACAGTTGATCATACGAGAGAGTTTATCATGAAGCTCGTTTTCAGTTAGAATTGTTATCGCTTTTTGTTTATGGCTATAACAGTAAAGCCTCATAATCTGCAATGTGATTTAACTAAAAGTGTCTCAAGTGTCCTGAAATTGTTATTTCACATTTTAAAATAAATAATGAATGATATTAATTTTCTTAGCCATGATCTCCATAAGAAAATTATTTCACAATACTTCAATCATAAGAAAAACTCATGTACATCATGACAATCCGATTCCGAAATCTATTGGACATATCGGAGAATGACACAAGGGGTGTTAATAAACTGTTAGAAAACGGAATTAGATTTTAGAAACTATCCTTTATTTCATACCTTCACAATATAATAAATCATACAAAAATACATACAGGCACATTTCATACAGTAATTAAGAATAAAAATAATGTATAAATCGCATATTCCTTTATTTGGATGTCAAAAGTAATTACAATCACTATCAATTCTAATCTTACACATAGTCCATATTGAATCAGATTTAGAATTATCATTTTTTCTTTGTATATTCTAGTAATAGAAGAATGAATGAAATCGAAAGATTTTTCACAATTCAATTCTACCATAAATAATCGCATGCATTGTAATAAATAATGCTGAATACTTTTTGAGAAATTATTCAATAACATTTTAAAGGAAATCTTAGGTTGATTGCAGCAGAAGTAAGTTACGTTGCAA
The DNA here is from genome assembly GCA_026543055.1 of Argiope trifasciata. Lineage (NCBI taxonomy): Eukaryota > Metazoa > Arthropoda > Arachnida > Araneae > Araneidae > Argiope > Argiope trifasciata. The sequence goes on from JAPMOQ010018023.1 coordinate 2,387,349, forward strand.
CACACATTTTATGCCTTGTTTTCATTTTATAATATCAGAATTTTCTCAATACAGCACTTCAATGACGGACATTAGTGCAATCAATACTTATCCAAAACTAGTAGTGAGAAGGTGCGTCTGTGCGATCCGTTTAAATTAATAAACAGAGAAAGAAATAGTAAATTTTGTTTTAAAAAAAGTTAATTGGGCATTTTAAAAATTGGTTTTAATTTTCTATATTACTTATACATTGATTTTATTAAAATTTGATTTAATTCTTTTATTAATTGTCTTTATATAATTCAGAGAAATAATGTTTTTTATGCAAGTTTTGCGATGCCTATAATAAGCAATTCTAAAAATATATATTATAAAAGCTATATTATCATCCCGTTATGGAACAACTTTAGAATTACTTTTGAGCATCGAAACTAATTTTTAACATTGGTCTGATAACAAAGATGAAACTCCCTTCTACGTTCACCAGGACCATAGTCTTCAGGCTTGTAAGATTCCGGATATTCAGGCCGGATTGATTGATGACTCAACACTGAAATCATGTTTCGAATCAATAACGTTCTGGCCAGGTATTCAAGACATTACAACTAGTCACCATGCCCTCCGTTTCTGATGAGGACAAAAGATTACTATGATTAGGTACTCGAATGTTAGAATAAATGCCCGTAACAGGATGCATTATCGGTTTCCTTTAATCTTAATTATGATGCAGACCTCTTATCTGGGCAAATTATAATAACCGAAAGAATTTAGAAATCTATTTTACATGGTTCCTTCAAATTATCTTTTTTTAACGATATAAATTGGAGAGTTTCAGTTTGAGGTTTTGTGATTCTGATAAAATAAAGATTTCCATCGATGATGGAACTTGCTCTTCTTTTATCTAATATGAAAACTTCAAAGTAGTATTAGACTATAGCAATGTTATAAAATACAAATTTTCCTTAAAAATTAGAGAACAATTCATAGAAAATCTTGTGCATCTCCAAATTGCCAGAGCAATTAAACTAAAATCTAATTAAAATCTGCTCAAATAAAACTTTTATGTTCATTGGCTTATTTGTATAAAAACAAGGAATATCATTTAATGTTTTGGGGGGATCATGAGAACATTTATTTGAGGTGAAAAGAAAAAAGAATTGGGCGACAGAGTGGAGCTATAGAGAAGAAGCACTTTGTTATACACGCGCCACAAGTTTTCGAACTCTTTCGTCCTTTTTGACATTTAGAACAAATCTCAAGGACACTGTTTCATTCCGATCCATATCAAAATACAAGACTGTTGAATTTCATTCAAAGTTAATGGATGGATCCCATTGCGTCAGCTTTACAATTCATGTGCTAATCTTCAAGAACTTTTTTCGACATCCAATCAAGCTAAACTAATGCAAAAACTTTTTTTCTTAATTGGCCAATTTGAAAATTTGTGACGTCTTCTAGACCAATAAGGTGCTTTGATTTATTTATGGACACGGAAGAGGGGCCTATCGATTTTTAGTGTAGGGAGCGATGAAAGCAATCGGGGCGCCAGATTGGGGGGATCAATATCCGGGTCATTGTTCGTGGTGGTGCCGCCGAAGTGTCGGACGTCCCAAGACTTTATGAAAGCCAATCAATCAGTGCATGACAACCTGTGTTACCGTGTCCTACAGCGGGTAGCACACGGCGATGGTTGTTGTTCTTACATAAAAGAACAGTCTTAAAAAAGAAAAGGAGATCCGATCAAGGAGTTGAATAGCTTTCGCCGACGGATTATTTCTCGACTAAAAACCATTATGTGAGATAAAGTCGTTAGGACTTTGGCTTAAACGGTACCGATAATTTTTCTGCAATAGCAGCATCGAACGTTCGTTATTGTTGCCTTGTAATTATACATATCTTTAGTAAATAAGATATTTAAGCAAATAAGCCAATTTAAATTTTTGAGCAAGCAAAAGGTTTTATTAAATAATAGTATTGCGCAATTACATACGATTAGAAATTTTCCAACTTCTAAACCAACTTCTGAAATGTCTTTTAAACCCCCCATAGAGAGATCCATGACATGTTTCTGAGATAAGCTATTATATTTTAAATTAAATTTGATTTGGTTAGTTTAGTAATTATAATAATAATTTAATAATCTAATCTAATTAATCTAATAATTGAATCTTTCCTTTTTCTTGTAGAGAATTTAAAATTCATTAAAATTAATATCCTTCATAAAAATGTTAAACATTTTCAAAAATAATTATTTTGCTGTTTGAAATCAGTTTATTTGATCATTTGAACAATATCGTTTCCAGTGAGATTTGAAAATCTACGATATGAGAATTATTTGTAATAGACTTTTTGAATCAAAGGGGGAAAAAATGTGATACAATCTCTACATACAGAAACAATTTCACATTTTCCTGAATGGACTCAGTTATATTTTGCAATCAAACACACATCTATTATTTTTGCATCACTAATATTCTAGATTCAAAACCAATATACGTAATATTTTTCATTCTAAAAGAGCAAATATGAATTCTATCTTTATTTAAAGTGCGAGTAATTGGAGGAGAATAAACTAAAACATTAACATTCACTTTTAAGCTATAGGAGGACTATTTTGTAGTAGACTTTCAGAATCAAGTGAAAGATTTAATACATACAGAAAGGGTTACAAATCACACTAAATAGATTCAGTTAAATTTTGAAAGAAAAAAATATTTACGACGGAATTATTACGAAAGCCCCTGAAAATCTTGCCTAATTCTCCGGGTGCAAATCCAAAATGGGCCACGGTGGTCTGTGGTTTGGTCTTGAATTCGGAACCGGAGGGTTGCAGGTTCGATGCCCGATTCCACCGAAAAACCGTCGAGTAAGTTGGTCTGGTGTACTTTACATCCGTCGGGGCCGAATGTCCTCTTACTGGTGTGGTGTGGAAGTTTGAAAAGGGGTTGCCACGTCATTTGAACTCGGTTCAAAATTACGAGATCCATCCCAAAATAGTAAAAACTATACTAAAGTAACAAATCCAAAAAGTATAAGATTTCTTAAAATAAATGAACAAAAAACTCATTCAGTATTTAAACGGCCAGTAATTGGAGGAAAATAAATTAAGAAATTAACATCCAGTTTTATGCTATACGAAGGATATTTTGTATTGAAATTTCTGAATCAATGGCAAAAAAGTGATACAATCACTAAATTCAGAAATTGTTTTAAATTTTATGGAACTAATTCAATTATAATTTGAATAAGAAAAAACTATGAAATTATTATTCTATTACCTACAAATCTTGTTCAATTCTCTGAATTCAAATTCAGTATGAGTTTTTATTTCTCAATTTAAAATGAAGAAAATATATTCAATCTACATTGTAACGGTCAGTAATTAAGAGAGAATAATTTGGATAGATTATGCTATAATTAATAATACTATCTGAGTTTACGAGGAAATGAATTTCAGCTTTTAGTAACTCCGAATGTGATTTCAGATGTACACTGTTTCAGTTCATTATGGAAAGTCCCACTTTTAACTGGGTAAAAGCTTAAGAAAATTGATTCGAAATATGTGTTACGAAATTTGATGTCATAATTTCGTTATCTCTGATTTCAGTTTTATTTAAGTGCTATCTAACCGCAGTACTTTTTTCACCTGTGAGTGTTACAAACAACATGTAATTGGCGTTGATCTTTACCATAAATTAAACAAATGTAAAAATTTATTATAAATATTTTAGTATGCTTTATTTTACAATGATATGAACCAAAAATTTAAATTTGCATATATCCATCTGTTGCGATAATGGCTCAATTACAGATACAGGTTGTTATTTCGTGAAAGTTCAGTAACAGAATCAATTAATTTTTCATGGAGTAATTAAAAAAAATTCAAAGGCACATATGTGTAGCTGATGTTTTGTAAATGGTGCGAATTCATTTCCTTTACTTCTTTATTCTAAAATTTTGAATTACTTTTTATTTGCAAAATATCAATAATTTTAAATTTTTAAAGAACTTAAAGCTAAGATTTAGCTGTTTTTTTAAAATTTATGAAAAAAATATAGCTAAATTGAATTTTAAAACGAAAAAAAAAAATTCGTAACAAATTATTTTCATTATATTCATTAAAAAATGGCGTCAGTGGAGAAACACACATTCAAATATTTGTGACTCTCCATCAATTA
>JAPMOQ010018023.1:2391905-2448923 GCA_026543055.1 Argiope trifasciata
AAAAAAAAAAAAACAAAGAAACTAGAAATTTATTTTGGCTCAGGAAATTATTTGAATCAAATTAGTTTTATATAAATCTCATAGATTATTTTTTCTATCTCGCTTTCGATCTTAATTGTTTTTCGAAAATTTTCAAACGAGGTTATTGTTTTTCTTTGTTCATAAAACATGAATCGATTACAACAAATACATGTACAGTAAAATGCATAAATGTGTATAAACGTTTAATTAAATAATTACGAATTCCCTAGTGACAAAAACTGAAGGTTATTAGCCTCAAGGGGCAATTAATTGTCTTAGAAAGTTTTAATTAATATATTAAATAGTTTTGTGAACCCTTATGATCTCCTTCAAACCTTTTAATTTCCCAATGAAAATAATATTTTTTGTGCAGCATGTTTGCTTTAATATCATATTAAATATTTATCTCGTTTCCTACATTTAATTACTTTTATATTAATATAATAATATAACTCCAATAATTGCAACATCATTTTATCCGACTGGGGGAAATAACAATAATAACTAATAAAGACTTTATGGTACTTTTTAGTTAAATACTATTTATGGCATGATTATGAAATTTTAATAACGGCTGCCAGCTGTTTAAAAAATAATATTTTGCAAAGGAAAAAATGCTAGTCAAGAAATCTGCTCTCTTGTTTTGAATTAATATTTATAAAAAGTATATATAATTTACTTTACTGCTTAAAAATTTAACTTGGGTTTTTTCAATTGTTCGCCCTGTTTTATGTTGATTTTGTAGAATTTACTGGCGCAAAAGCTAAGTTAGGCTATACAAAGCTATTTAATATAGAGGTAGTTATTGGTGAGTGCAACATGCATACTTCTAAATTAAACTGTAGTTGTTAGAACATATGTAAGATATTAAATATATTACATAAAATTTACACATATACTTCATAAAGTTTTTTTTTTATTTATTTTGCATTAAGCTATGGATTTTTCCTTCTTTTTCTAATACATGCTAAAATTTATTTAAATAAAATGCATGCATATTATTAATTATTCTTTTTATTAAGATAACTTAAAAAGCCGAAATTAAATTAATTCAACTAAATAAAGTATCTTTATAATAAATTAATAAATAAAGTAATTTGTAATGAAAATATAAAAAAACCGTTCAAAAATGCAAAATATATATTTAAAAAAATAATGCACTGTATTCAGAAACTGTTCTAAAGATTTGTTCGATGTTTTATTTTCTTATTATAAAACATTCCCTACTTCACCATTCAAATTTTTACAAATATGAAATTCTTATTGATTTTCCTTTCAAAACTAACATGATTTTTCATATTATAAAATTAATACACGTTTTATGAAATAATTACAATTAGTAAATAAGTGTTTATTATAAAATTAATTGATATTTTTAAGTAATTATAATTAATAAAGATGTGTATATTATAAAATTAATAAATATTATATGAATAAAAAAATATAAATAATTTATAAATTTGAATAAAGTTTAATCAAATTTCATAAGAAAATAGATAACGTTTCATAAATCATAATCACGAAAACAAAATTAATACAGTTTGTTCTTAGATATAAGAACAAAGAAAAAGAATTCAACTCTTTCCGTCATTTCTTTCTCTATTTTAGTGCTTAGTGAGATCGGAATGAAGGTAGGAAATTAAGTCATAGCAATAATTTTTCTACAAATGATTACGTATTTGCCTAAATAGATGTTACAACTTAAGGCTAAAAAGCAGTCGAAGTTAGGGATGGAAAATTACTTTGCTTCCTATGACTGGAAAATAACTTATTGAGTCAGAAATTTTTCTTTAAAAATTAAATTTTTTTCTAATTCCAATCGACTCTTTGTATTCACTCATAAGAGGGTAATAGGAAAATGAACAATTTTATTTCTTTTCATTTCTTTTTTTAGCTAAAAATATTAATTCCCATAATAATAGTTCAAATAAAATTAAATCACCCTATTTCGCAGTATGAGCAAATCATTATAAACCAATAAGTATATATATGGTGGATTCTTTTATGAAAATTTTCATCTCTGAACAAACCAGTTTTTATCTCCCAACTAACCAGTTCAAAAGAAATCAAGTATCCCAGGTTTACAATATGAGCAAATCTTTATAAATAAATAAGCATATACATGATTGAATTTCTTATTTATTTCAAGAAATGCTCAGCTCCAAACTAACCTCCTCTAATGAAATCAAATTACTATATGTCGGAACATAATCAAATTGTTAAAAAGGGCAATATATAAGGTGAGGAACAAAACATTATTTCAAATAGATATAGGACTTTGACGATAACTTGTAAACTGGAGAACTCGCGGAAAATTATTTTGTACACTGAAATAATTTTATACGAAGCCACTTGTGAGAGGATTTGTGAATACAACTTCATTTTTGAAAAAATCAGAGATAATTCAAGAAAATGATGAAGCATTTTTTTTATTGCATGAATTTTTTATTACATTTTTTTTTCTTGTCTGTTCATCAGAAAATATTTAACGAAATTCTTAATTAAGGTATCAGACTGCGTTAAAAACATTGGTTATCAACCACATTGTGGAAGTTTTTAAAATTGCTATTTCTTGTTCAGACTTCCTTCGTTACAAAACAGTGTGTCTTTTCTAGGAAAAGGAAGGTTTGATCAATCATTCAGGGGCACATATTTTTTCAGCTATTATTTGTTTTAATTTCAATTTTCTCGGAATTTTAATTTTCATAAAAATTCTCCACCGTTAACACGATATCTCAAAAACTAATACAGATATTTACATAAAATATTTTAGCGTGTGTTTTAAATAATATAGGCAATGAAATGGCCCAAAAGTTTTATCGTTGGTTAACTGATTTTTTTCATTTATAAGTGTTTTTAAAGAAATTTAGTTTTAAATTTATGGAAAAATGCATATATACATAAATTTTACATATAACTTTTTTACTTCTCAATTTTTTCTTAGATTTTGGTTCTTTTCATTCCTCACTATATTCCATAAATTGTGTGAAGTAAAAATAGTATTGCTGCATTACAGTTTTGTGTAGAGTGTTAACCGTTTTGGTTAAATTTCATTAAAATTTACTACCAATTTTCCTATTTCGCGAAAATTATATTTTCAAATACATTTGTTATTTTTATAATATTTCGCATTATAATTGACAACACATCTAAATATTATTGTTTTAAATATTTTTTTTTAAATCCAATTTTTTAAAACTTTTCCTTTAAAGGTAGTCTGATACCTTTAGGGTTTCCAATAATATTTTAATAAGATTTAATTCATTCATATTTTTATTAATTTATTTAAAAAAAATTCGATTCAAAATTTTCTGATGATAATAAATTATATATTTAAACCACAGTCTTATGAGGCTTACTTATTACCTTTTGTTTGTTAAGTGCAAAGCCTTTATTAAGTTTTTATCTAACAACAAACAAAGTACGACACTAAAACAAAGCAAAAATCGTTTTAACCATATACAATCCAATTTATTCAAACGCAAATTACGATTCAAACAAACAGGCTTCCAAGAAAGGCTCCAGGTATAACTAAAGGCGGAGGAGAATGTAGATATAGCATCATCTATTAACATTTCATCGCATTTTATTAACGTCCTTCAGCTCCCATCTAGTTAGTCCGCGAATTTGAAATGCGTTCTTCAGACCACTTAACAATGAACGCATCTTTGAGAAATGACGCCGTCTATCGAAAACAATCTATCCTCCTGGCACCGGCCGCTGCCTCACTCAACATATATTAAATACAGATTCCAGAGATGATAGATTGGGCAGTTGGGGAACCCTATTACTGTCCCGCAGAATGTGTTGGCTGTGACTCATAAGTACCGGTACATATTCCATGTTAATTTGCAACCCTAATTGTCTTTCGCGGGGATAGAGAGGCTTTCCATTAAGTGGTTCCTCGATGGGTCACTCGAGATGTTCGAGGGGCATGGGAGGGGTTGGGCTGCCACAGAATGCAGCGAGGCACGTGACGTGGTTGTGAAGCAGTGGAGAATTTTGGAGAACAGATGACGGGGTCTTAGTAACTAACTGTCATTTTGGTATTAGGAAGTCTGTTTCCTTTGCAACTTAAATGGGTATAGGTCATTGGTTTTGATAGAGCATTTTGGGCAAACTATATTACCCTAAACAGAATTCCTCAACTTGGCTATTTAAATCGTGTATGGAGTAATGTACATAATTATTGATAATGCAATCGAATTAAATGACTTCTACAAACTGCTTTAATGGTCATGATAATTACTTAAGATCTACGAAATGTATGTTAATGCAAATGAATTAAATTTAGATTAGTATGACTCATATACGTGAAAATGGTTTGGTTTACCTAAGTTTCTACCCACCTTAATAGTTTATTACACCAGAAATTCGATGCAATTTATTTGAATAGGAGGATTTGCTAATTTCAGATAAATATTTATAAATAAAGAAATTTGCTTGCTTTCGTGCAATATTTAAAAAGTAATCATTTTATAGAAATATATTATGAACAAATATACCCATTATTCCCCATTTTTTCCTGATAATTGAATATTCCAGGTTTGTTGAAGCGAAAAAAATGAAACATACTAAATCCCCATATAACCAGAATCACAAATTTTTTAATAGATAAGATAAAAGGGGTGGTCAAATGAAATAGTACGAAACGACATAACAACGTAACCATTAACAAATTTGTCTATGCCACTATAAGAATACACAGTAAAATATCTAGGGGAAAAAAAGATACTCTTATAAAGTGTGCCGTCCAAGGTCAGCTATTTACTGAAATCCCTACCACAGAAGAGCCATTAACTCCGATGTGTACATTGAGACACTCCGAAGACTACGCAAGTCCATGAAGAACAAAAGACCGGAGTTATTCACGAATTGTAGGTTCCACTCCATAATAACGCGCGCACACGCGTCTCCAGGGTCATGCGCGGAACTGGATATTTTCAAGTGAAAGCAGCTCCACCACCCGTCCTAAAGCTCGAATATGTCTGCTGTTTTCATGCGTATGGTCCCCTGAAAAAACATCTGAAAAGAAAGTGCTTCATCTCGGACTGAAACAATTATTTGAAAGATAACCGCTTCTACTTGGACGGCATGAAGGACAGAGGATGCTGTGAAGGAGTGAGTATCTTCACAGTTACAGGAATTCTGAGAACAAGGAATTCTTCGACTCATTATTCAATGGGATCCTTGTGTTCAGGCCTTTGTGTATACTTAGTATAAAGTGATCATTTATACCCACAGTATCGTTTTATATATGTTAATTTGAGTACAACTTGTAATTTTAATAGCTAAATATTTTAATTTAAGCAATAATTTTATCTAAATAAGATAATAATAAATATTTAGATAAGATAATAATATATATAAGATAAAAATAATATTAGTTAGATATGAAGTTACTGCCATTGATAGCCAAGAATGTTCAATTGATATGAAATTCTAAATATATTATAAAACTGCTAATGATATTTACATTTTATTTGTGTATTGAATAATTTAGACACTGGCCAATTTGCAGTTTTTGAGAATTTATCCATACATTTTCCCTTAAAATTCATTTAAAAGTAAAACAAATTTAAAAGCATTTAAATAATTTTTGTTGTACTATTAAAGGAAGCATTTTCATAAAAAAAATCATTAGAACTTTGCTAATTATTAAAATAAAGACTAAAATAAAATATAATTTTAACATTTTGTTTTATAACATTATAGGTATGAAACTGTAAGTGCATTTATACAAATTAGGAAAACATAACCAAATTGAGAAAGTTCTCTGAAAATTATTTATTTTTGTCCTGCATTCGAGCATTTTCTATTATAATATGTTCATTCTTTCGATACTAAAAATTAAAGAAATTAAATTATTGCTGTTCAAAATTGTTTCGATTTACTCCTGACACTTATTTAAATAAAAAATGGTCAGGTATTTTTTATTACATTAGAAAAGAATATTAATTATTTTAAAATGTATCTATTCTTTTTTTTCAGCTTTATTAATTCTGTATCTCACTTTAATTATCAATCTTATGAATTCATTTCACTAGAGCATCGTCTTAGTAATTTTTTAAAGAAAAAAAGGGAATTTTTTGCTGAAAGAAATTTACAAATGGAAAGGGGGAAAAATAAGCAACAGAAGCAGTTGCTTTGTTTATTTTTTTTAGAAAAAAATATTTTTAAAATTTTTTTAATGATTGAAAAAACACATTAAATCAAGATAACTGATCAATAAATTAATGTTTAATTTGATTATTCGTAAATATCAATCAATTGCTAAATGTAAAAAAAGGAAGAACAAACTTTCTTAAATAATAGTTGGCTTATTATTTCTACTTTCCACAATCCATTGTTTAATAGGATCCAGTATTTAACATTAAATTATTACCATAATGCATTTTTATTACTAATCCAAACAATCCAAACTGCTTTGCCTTTGTAACTGAAAGCTTAACTACCACCATTGCCTCCATAAATCACCTAACCATCATTTTAATTTTAATATGAAAATAAATTACATATATCTTTTGTCACTTCAAGCTAAAACTTATTAAAATATTAATTTTTTCTCTCCATCATGAATTATCTCAACAGATCCTTCAATACAAGCAAAAAGTTAATTAGCAAACACAATCCGGAACTTAATTAGCGATCCTTATATAAAAGTTATTATTATAATTATATTTTGTAAAAACAAGTACATTCAATAAATTTTAAATGAATAAGGTATAATTGAGTAATCTAAAAAAACTCGTAATGTTTCGAGATTTGATGAATTGTTAGATACATAATCTATACATACATAGTCCATTAAATCCTTGGTATACACTTCTGTGGGAGCATGCATGCAGGCAGAATTTATTTAATTTTCGAAACATGTATTAACTTACTTACGTGTATGACACAATGGAAGATTATCAAAAATTAGGCAATATTAAGAAAAATTGAAAAACATTTCCTTTTATCTAGTGTTGCGCAATATTACGACATGGGAAAATATATTTTGTAAATTGAGATATCACTGAAGAATAATTTCCAACATTGAAATTTTTATTGGTATTAACTATCAAATTGCTTATCGGTAATTTAAGGAATAAATATTTTTAGTACATATAAAAGTTAAAGAATTTCAGCTAACAATAATGGTTTTTGAGATAAATTACTAATCTATATTGATAGTCAGAATTTTTAGCTCTCGCTATTTGCTTTAACTTTTTTAATTATTAGTTTTGCAAACATTTTCAGACTCTGGATAATAAAAGATTGCCCCTCGGTAAATTAACAAAACAATTAAACAGAAGTGATTAGGATTAGTGGATACTTTTTAATTCTTATTATTCAATACCGATGAATTTTGTTTTTGCAACGTCATTTTCTAACATCGTATTTTTGAGTAAATTCATAAATCTAAATATATAAAAGTGCATATAAGGAAAGAAAAGCGATTTCTGTTTTTATTTTTAAAATTTGAGTGCTATGAGTTTATTAAAATATAATGACACTTGTCAAATCTCTTATAGGTTTTTTTTTTTATTTTAATCTGCAAACATATTTTAACTGCATAAAACGCATAAAATTCTAACAAATTCTTAAAGAGGATGATATATCAAATTTAGGGAGCTCAAGGTTTTGATAAAACATGTATTATCTTAATTCCAATCTATTTATATATATATATTTCTTTTTACTAACCAACATATTTAAAGTAAATATAGATACGCAATTTGTCACACAAAGTCCATGGTTTTCTAGTGATTTAGTTTATTATCATACATATTTTATTAGTGCATTTTTAGAATTATTATTTTTTTAAATTTATAGTTCTACCACATTTCTTATCAAATTATCTTTACGTTAAAATAATTTTGTACTCGAACATAAAAATTATTAAAAATTACCATTAGTACAAATTATTAATGCACGTTATTCTTAATATAAGAAGAGGTGAAACCTAGTGAAATTAACTTATCGCCATTAATTCTGCATCAGGTTAGTCTTACCATCAAAATATACCAAACCCTAAATCATAATTATTCTTTTCTCTCTCATACAACACCCTTTTATTTCATACAAGCTTCCATCTGCGAAGGGGAATAACTCACGTCCAGCGGCATCGACTAAGTGTCAACCCTCGCTGATAGTTATGGCGTATCATCACCCTTACTATCACCCTGACATCTCCAATCTTTTCCAAAAGGAATACAATGAGGGAATCTCCCTTTCCCCGCGGAGGATCAATACCTTTTAATTAATTCTTCGGCAGTCCATGCTGGCTCTCTTCTTCCCGACCCCCCCCCCCCCCCCCCCCCGCCCCCCACCCGAACCTTCCCTCCCCCCCCAACCTCGACTCGAGACACCTACTATGTAAGTTTGGGATAATGGGTCACAGAGAGACTTCCAGTGTCTCCATAATTGGCTAGAAGAAGGAAGGCTCAAAGACGACGTTCAATCTAAGTTCCCTGACGCACAGTTCGGCAGCCCCTTTTCCTCCCACCCCCAGCCGTTGGCGAAAAGATCGGAACTGATAATTATCGCCACTTTAGGCGAAAAATTGCACGTCCGGACTCGTTCGGGCAATTGATTATTCAAATTGAAATAAAGGGATGATCGAGTTACGGGTTTCTTGGTGGATCTAATAGATATCTGGGAATGATTTTGACGAGGGGGTGGTGTTAAGTGGTCACCATCGGCGAACGTTAAATTCACGATCGGAATTTTGATTCGTAATATTTCGAATTTAAGAATCGATAACTTTTGATCGATATGGATTTTATTTACAGCATTGGAATTAAAGATAGGACGAAATTCCTCTTATTTTTCATTTTTTCTGGATATATAAATATGGAAATTATTACTAATCTGATAATAACTCAATTTATGGATATTTTAAGTAATTAAAGGTTTTATGTATGAAGTCTCTGATCCATATTTGCATATATGACATTATAAATTTAGTTAAGATGTATTTATTATTTTTTTATTTTGTGCAAATGTGATTGAACTATCAAAATCAGTAATGGAGTCATTTCACCATATAAGTTACGAACATTTATTACTAATATTATTTATTAAATATATTTTAACCAAAAATTTGTTTATTTGTTTTACTAAATACAAGAAAAAGCGGAATATTGTTTAATCTTCTCCGTCTCCATTAAAATTAATGATAGGGTGGTGTTATGTGGCCATCACTGGTGAATGTTAAAGTTCACGATTCGGTGGAATGTTGTTGAATTTTTTCTATCATAATTACACGTATCCAGCATAATTAACGAAGTGTGGTGTTAAGTGGTCACTGATGAGCATTAAATTCACGATTAAAATTTTGATGCGTAATATTTTATATTTAAGAATTTAATTTTTTTATTGATATGGATTTTACTAATGACATTTTAATAAAAGATAAGAGTATTTTATCTTATTTTTATTTTTTCGGATTTATAAAAATGGTATTCTCACTAACCTGAGATGATAATTCAATGTATGGATATTTTATGTAATTAAATTTTATGTAGGAAGTTACTGAACCATATTTGTGTACATGACAACAGAAATTTGGATACAATGCATTTTAGTGGCTTTATTTAATGCAAATTTGATTGAAATATCAAAATAAATAATGTAGACATTTCATTCTATAAATTGAACATCTTATTTATTCGTTATTATATTTTGATTGTTTTTTGATTGATTTTTTAAAAAAATATATGTGCTTTTGGTATTGTAATATAAGATAGAGTTTGCTAATTCGTGCTTGAAAGTTGATCTATCAATCCACAGCCAGTTTAAAATTTTAACAGCTATATTTATATTGGTAACAGTACAAATTCAGTGAAGGTGTATTTTGACGGTATTATTTAATGGAAATTTGATTGAATCATCAAAAAAAGTAATGTAGACATTTCCTTGAATAAGTTATGGATTTTTTTTATTTATTAAGTTTATTTCGGCTATACTTTTCGTGTGTGTTAATAAATATGACTATAGTAGAATTATGTTGAATTTTTCCCATAATAATTATAATGATTTTTAATTAAAAGATACCTAACATATGAAAAAAAAACAATATATAAACAATATTATGTGGTCTTCGTATTATGATATATAATATTAAGAACATTAATTTGTGTCCACAGAATTATTTTAGTTGGTATATCGAATTCGATAAAGCGTTTTCACCACTCTTCGATTAATAAAGAATTTAAATAGAATTTAGCAAGTAATTCATTGCTTTTAATAAGCTATTATTATATTTTATATATTGCTCTTAAGAAACAAATGAAACACGAATAAAACATTTGTATTATAGTGCTAGTTTGCAAATATTTGATTACTCAAAAGCTTCTGAACCTAGAATGCATTTGTTGTTGTTGTTACTTACGGCGCTTTACAAGCTTGCTGACAGATTTGTCAGCTATTTAAGCAGAGTGAGCGTCTCTTGTTTATTCAGTAGCGCCAACTAAGGACAATACAACTTAGCTACTTCAGGCGTCATATTCACTTTCGCAATCTCTCTTTATGGGACGGGGAGGCATTCACACAGCTAGCAAACAGAATGTTGAAGAAGAAGAATCATGCCCACACCAGGACTCAAACTCGGGAATCTCAGATCATGTATTTGTATATATGATAGAATATTCTGATAATTCCATAAGGATTCTAAAATATTAAGCAAGAAATTTCAAGTTGCCAAAGTCTAATAAATGAAAGTATTACAATATTTTACTACTTACAATTACTTTATACAATATATAAATTCCTTTGTAGATTTTCTGGAAATAATATAACTTCAAAAATTATAAACTTTAATGCCTACAAAATGATTATAATTCAATGACATTTATTTGGTTTATAATTATTAATGTATGATTATGATTGAAAGTAATTACATTTTAATTTAACAAGTTAATCAATTTTAACAAATATATATGTAAAAAATAAGTTCATCTTTTATTTCACATAGTTCTTTTTCAAACCAAATTATAAATGATTTTTTAAAACCTAGTAATAAAAACAGCTTTTTAAAACCAAATGATAAATAACATTTTTTTAAACCAAGTGATAAATGACAGATTTTTTTTAAACCAAATGATGAAATTATTTAAAAATCAGCCAATATTTCACTCAGAACAACTTTTGTAAAGTTTGTTTATTATGATAAAAAGCTTACTTTTTTCATAAACAAAATAAATATCGATGTTATCTAATAATATAAATATTTACGTTTTCAAATTTCAAGTGAGGAGATATAAAAATACTATCAGCTTCGAGAAACATAATTTATATTTTTTATCATAGTAAGCAGCATTATTTTTTCCCTTAATAATCTTGTTTATAGACGTGTAAGAAAGAATATATATATGCGTTTATTTTATTTAAATTGTTCAATAATTAAAATTACCATGAAAAAAAAAGGAACAAGACGATTAAGGAGTGCTATATTTTTCCGGGGATCAAATCAACGTAAGTACTACCCTTTTATCCTAATAGTTCACTTAAATTTAGCTTAAATAAATATTTTCATAGGAAAATAAAATGTAATCAAACACAAAAGAATGTTTATTTTTTTAATATTTATTAATTTGCTATCAATGCTCCTTTTCGTAATTTAAATATATCGTTTTATATGACGCAGAGATTATTAATCTCATTTTTTATAACTCATTGAGTTTTCCATTCTGATTTTTTAAATCTGCAATTAGAATTATTATTTTCAGCATTTCTCTTTAGTTCATGATGAGATATTTCATCTTGCTCAGATAAATTTAAAACCGAATAAATAATTGTATGATAAATTCTAAAAATATTAGAATACAAGTAAACTTTGGAGATCAACTGGTTTGCATTTGAGATATTTCTTGCAATCATTTTTTTTTAAATATTTTGCTTGCTATTACTATAAAACTTATCTGTATATTGCAATTCTTCATAGACATGTAATTTGTAACCTATTTCAAAATAAATACTTTGTACTCTTCATTTAGTTACACACCTGTAAGTTCTTTTTCTATCATCTCACTTGAATTTTCAGAATTGATCTGAAAGGTGAAACCATACAGCTTACCAAACACGTTGCATATTGGGTCAATCGAAGTACACTCATAATATGCATAAAGTTAATGAGTAAAAGCATTCAGTTTCTTAGAACCTTTTTTTATATTGACGAATGAATTTTGTAATTATTGTGCATTGCATAGATAAAACTAGTGCAATTTAATAAAAAATTAGTGTTTGCACATTTAAGAAGGCATAATTAGATTCCAATCCGATTATGCCAATAAACATCCAATTATGTTGAAGAATGTAGCAAATATACAGACTATCAAAATGTTCATTATTTGTTTTTTATATAAATATCACGACTTAAGAAATATATTTTTTTATGAAATTAAAATCGTGGTTTAAAATGATCCAAAGGCTAATGGCTTTCATGTTAATCTGAATCATCAAAACACTGAAACAATATTAGTGAAAACTCTTTTTGAGTCCTAAGGGCCATCTCCGGCTCTAGTACATTTCCCGAAGGTCATGTACTCCTTAGGAGATAATTGGTTCTATACCATTTCTGTGCCCAAAAAGTGGTGACAGCTAATCCCTATACCAAAACCTTCTCATTTCTGTTTCTAATGCGGTATTCGATATAATTTATACTTTCGATAATTCGATATAATTTATAACTTCATCTTTTCGTCTTCTAAACAATTATTACATATAATCCTTCTTCTTCAGCTTTCAACAAAGGAAGAAAATCTCGAAATTAAATATTAATGAAACAACGAAAATGGTTTGTATTTTAGGGCAAACATTTATTCTGTTGGTGGAAATCAGTAAGAAATGGGGATCCAAATTCCGATTAACTTTTTATTGCTCAAAATTTCACAAATTTTCTATTTAGATGTATATATTACTGTATTCTACAATATAAATATGTCAAATTTAGTAAATGTTGGTAAAATTATCTGGTTTCTTAATACCAATTCAAACACACACACAGTCATCTTTATTAGTAATAGAGACAATATTTATAAAAAAAAATAAAAAGTTCTATATTCTTAAACATTCAAATAAAGTTTTCCAGCTATTGTTTTAATGAATTGGGCATATTAGCAAAGTTTTAAAACATTTGAAGAAAAAGTCTAAAATATGTGATGTGAAAAACATGTATCCAGATTGAAAATTCTTAGTTCAAAGTTGTGGTCTTTATAACTATACGAAATTGAAACTTCCGAATAGTTTTTTTTTTCTTTTTTCAAAATATATCTACCGAGCAGCTTAAAATATATCTACAAGAGTGTACAACTAGATTCTTAAAGTTGTCCGAAATATCTAGATATCAAAATAAAAGAAAAGCGGCTTTATGGGACCTTATTTCTGAAGGTCTGTTCAGAGAACAATATTTTTGGTACAAAACATCATATTTCCTTTTCTTGAAAGTTTCAACGAAGTTTTCTATTTTGCTGTTTCCTGAAAATAAATTTCTGTACATAAAATTGCGCAGAATTCTTTGATTATCGATTAAAAATTGTGAGATACATATTAAGAATATATTACAAATCTCTCTGAATTATCCTTAATATTAAATGTAAATGTTTTAATATCGTTATTAAAATCTGCACATAAAATAACAGAATGAATTTCAGTAGTAATGAATATACTTTATCATCGCTTAGATTTAAAATTAGACAGTAAAGAAAACATACGGAGTTATAAATGACGTGTATTTTCAACGCTATCTTTTTTAAGATTGTAACTTATTTTTTAATTTAATATTAACAATTAGAAATGAATGTAAATCAAATAATATAAGTAGCATTCTCTAAATTATGTATAATATAATCTTAAAAATGAAATAATTATTCACATAGAAAATAATTTTAAATGAAGTAATGAATTATATATCATGTTTTCAGATTAAATAAATGTAATCATCAAAAAATAAAATCTATATTTTTATGTAGAATTCCGGTCTTATTAGTTATTTTTTAAAGCAGTATCACAATATAAATGAAATATATTAATTTCTAATTTTTTATATTTAGAATGTAATATGTTTAAATGAAATTCAAATTAGATTTCTATTACATAAAAGGAACATTTTTATACACCAGCAATTACCAGAACTTCGAGATTTTTGCATTCGAAAAAAGAAAAAAAAAAGCTAAATCGTTCTCAGTACGAAAAAATTAAGTCAGACATTATTCATAATAAATTATATAAGTAGAATCTTTGTAAGTTACAACGTATTTCTACAATTTATAATTTTAAATGGAATTTAAACCTATTTTTTTGTTTTCAAATTTATGTAAGTAGTTTACTAGCTCTTAAATTTATAATAAAAATATTTTTGAGCATATTTTTTCTCAAACATGGTATCAGACACTTATCAAACATGGACGGACACTTATTGGTTGGAAGAAGTCTTAATGGTTGAAGAAAATGTTTCACATTTGAGGACTGAAATATGCCATGAACAGTTTCAAACCTGCATTCTATAATTTACTGCTTTTACCTTTGAAGTAATTGCCTGGAAGATTTAACTTTAGAAATGAGAAAGTCATTAAATTAGCAGTCATTTATTTCTTGGCATTGTATTGGGGACAGACAGCTTGATTTCCAAGGCGAAACGGGAATACTGGGTTGAAGGATTGAAATTAGCCTTTTGAAGTTTTGGGGATTTTTTTTAGTTTTGTCCATGTCCAAAGTTTCGGTTCTTTCTTGTGTAATTTGATGCATGAAAAGAAATTTTTTGGTCGCTCATCTAGATTAGCAAGTATTCTCTTATCGTATTTACTTTTTTAATGTATTTAAAAATAACATTCCCTTAAAATACTAATTCAATGATAAAATTTGTATGGTTTAATCACTACTGCATTATATCCTTGAACATCTTTATATTCGTCTATGGGAATTTACATCACATTAACTTTTGCCTTAAAATTCAAATTAGTGATTCATAATTTATTGACAATTATCTCATTTGTGGTTCACAGTATGATCTCAAAATAGGGGAAAATTAGAAAAAAAGTTTTATTGTTTGATTAAAAATATATATCTTTATTCCATGCTCCTGGTATAAAATTACTACAAATTAATTAATCAGTTATTGGTATTCTCTGAAATATTAAATTTTCCATTGCAATTATTAACATTTTTGTCTCGCAGCGAAGCCTGCTTGAACGTAGGAAAATTAAAAACGCTAAGAATTAAGAAATTGGTTGAAGACATTATTAAGAATGTAAAAAAAACCTTGTTTAATTAGTAAGTAAAAAATAATAGAAGCAGGCCTGCACTAACAAGAAAGATCATGAATGCATGATTAAAATGCTGTTTCTGGATTTATAATCTATTGTTTAAGGTGAAATGCCCAATGGTTATGTATAAAATTTGTGTTTATAATTCTCTTACAATTAATTCTATTTGAATAAAAACAATAAAATAAAGAAAGTTTTCGAAATTGAGAGCATAACTTCCACGCCTGTGTTTTATGCTTAATATAGTAGGTTACCTGATTTGCACCATCTCTTCTTATATTGTCTCAATTGATGTGAGAAGACGCATAGCTATTTTTGAGTCCTTTTTTTAACGGGTTAGGTTGGTTGCATAGTTAGGATTCCATCGTTCTTGTGTAGAATAGTAACCACCGTCAAATATTTTTAAATTCACTGCAAAAATAATAATTATGCTTATTCTGTGAAGCATATATAAACATCGGAGCAATTTATATGGATGGTTTTATAAGGACGGTATGTCAGTAGTTTCCACAGCTGTCAAAACCTGAAATGGATTCTCTGATTCGCTTAAGAATACTGTTGTAAACACATAATAGGGTTAAAAATAAGCAGAAAGTTGATAAAAAATGTATGTTTTGATTTTTTGTAAATATTCTTTCCGGAGATTGAACACTGTTATTAAATTTGAACTAATTATGATCTTGTGACATTTTGGGAAATATTATTCACTATTTGTGAAATTAACAGCTCATGTTTCATTGTCAAATTGAGTGCATGTTAATAGTCACGGACTTTTTTTTTGATTTATTGAAAGATAAATTATTATTTTTTTTGCTGCATACATGCATATATCCTTGTAATAAATGTATATAATGTGTATATTATTCACCGATTTAAGATTCCAAATACATACACTTTGTATTTTTAATTTGATTTACTTTATCTAATTTAGATTCTTTTATTCAGCTATAGTGTTTTCATTATCTTTATTAAAACTTGTACATTGTCGAAATATAATTATCCTATTAATTCTTTTGCCTGTTATAGAAAAATGATTGATCAATATATTTTATAAATTTTGTATTCCTTATATAAAAAAAAGGTAAGTAGTTATTATTCTGTGTCCAATATTATCTCAAATTATATATTTCTGCTGCTTTTATATCATACTTTAATGGTTCTACTCAGTAAAAGATAAAAAGATGTGAAATATTTGTTCAAATGCAGTTTTGTTACTTCATTTACAATAAATCTTAACTGTAGGAATTTAAATTATTTTTTTGAAATTTTTTATAAAAGTGTTAATTATTTCTTCTCACATAGTCTATTTATCGATCAACAGTCAAAATAACCCATTCCCATATCCATTTCAGTTTAATCATAAATGATATAAGCAAGTATATAACATATGGGGGGAAAATGTCAATAGAACTGATGGAATAATATAAAGTCATATCTTTCATCATTGAAAACAATTCAATATTTTTCTTTTCCCTGACTACACAGCTTATTTCAATGTCGTTTATTTGTTTCGGAGACATATTCAGTACATTCACTTGCAAAGAAGATTAAACCAATTTCAAAAATACTGAATTATACATCCTTCATGCAATTGAAAAATCGAATGAAAACACAGTCAACCGAAAATCCGAAAGAAATGAAAATTTTGCCTTTCGTTTTCCTTACGTCTTCCATACAATAAGAGCATAAAAGCTTATTTCTGCATAGACTTTGCTCCTCGGATAATGTCTCGCAGTCGATGGTAAATCCTGTTCGAGTCAACATGGTTGCTCTTAAATTCCATCTTCCCAAAATGATAAAAGAAGTTACGCATCTCTCGTCTGCTTCCTAGAAGAAGAAAAAAGTGAAATAACTTTCCCCAATGCATTATTGGCACATAATCCAATAGTCTTTATTTGTTTCCATTTGTCAAAAGGAAAGCATGATTTAAAAAGACTCATGAGAAAATAGTATAAGGTAAAAGATGTTTATAAGAGGAAATCAATAATTTTTGCATAAAATAGAGTAATTACGTAATTATTTCTTTCTCATACTTTTAAAAGTAATTATTTTTACTAATTATTACTTTTGGATATTTATTTTATATACATGTACTAAATCTTCTTAATATCATTTTTGTTATGCAAAATTGTCTTAATAATTCCTTTAGTTTATTTTGTTAATACTTCTTTTCGGTTCTCTTTTTTATTTAATGGAGAGAATAGTAGAGAATGTTTATAAAATAATATTAATAATTATTGCATAAATTAGGGTAATTTCATAATTATTTTATTCTTATACCTTTAAAAGTAATTATATTTATTACTTATTAATTTTGGATATTTAGGTTATACATGTGTTTTATGCCCGCTGTAACACTATGTTAAATGAAATTATTTCAATGAACTCATTTTGTGTATTTGATCAATGCTTCTTATCTGTTTTCTTTTGGATTTAATCAGCTATTACAATCATTTAAATTTTACTATACAAATTTGCTCATTTTAAACTTGTAATGTGAAGCCAAGCCAAATTCAAAGGGGAATAATTTTTCTAATTTTAGTTTCTAATTACAGATCTCATGATTCATCAATGAATCTACATATATATTAGAGCAAATATCTTTAAAAAACTTTTTTTTGGATTTGATATAATGTATAGAGGGACAGACATATCCTAATTTTAATGTATTGATTCATTTGCAGACTTTTCCCACAATGCTTATCTTTCCTTGAGGCTGATTATATGAATATTCACCATCGACTGCAATTAGAGGAAGGATTGAATTAATTATAATACATGCTTCTTCGCTTTCTTCTTTTTTTACGCATTGAGATATGATGGATATTGAAATCAAAATGATTAAAAATTCTAAGCATATGGTTTGCTATTTTTATATCTTCCTTATTTCTCTTTAAAAAAGAGAAAATAAATGATATGGAATAAATGACTTTCATTTGCTAATTCTTTGAAGAAGATAGTTTTCATAATCCTAGTAAATAAGTGTTAACTGCTTTCATGAAGTGTACAATCATTGAAGAGGAAAAACAAAAAAAATATTTGTTTTTTAACCCAACAAACAATTAGATAGTGAAATAAAATGAATTTCTTATATCAATATCAATAGAAATATTCTATTATCTTCAGAAATCTTATCAATAGATGTATTTTCGATAATCTGTAAAAAAAAAGGAAAACGATCTTAGTCAATTAAATTAATATGAGAGTCAAAGCTATTTTCTTTTAATCATGAAGCAACTATGGATAAAAGTAAATGAAAAACTTTATCCTTTAGAATAAATAAATAGTAACGATAATGTATCCATCGTTCTTTTAAAAAATATACATTGTATTTCAAATATTAGCTTTTGAAAAATTGAAATACGAATAAAAGATCATAGTAAGAGTATTTGACAAAGACATTTCAATTATTTCTTTCTACAGACGAATTACATTATTTCTAAGGATTTTAAAATAAATACCTGTTTTTAATCCAATACGAATAAACATATTTTTACATGATTTCACAGTTTATTTACAGATTAAATTAAATTAAAATCTCTTCTCAGCAAAGAAGGAAAATGATACTTAGAAAAATTAACGGTGTACAAATTTGCAAGAATGGTTTTGATGTCAAGTAAAAAGAATTATCCTAATAGTAAAAAAATAACTAGTATTTTGCAAATTTCATGTGAAAAGAATATATTAATTTTGAATAATATAATATAATAATAACGAATTATTATTAGATTAATTTCAAATATATTAATTTTGTATTGCATACCATATATACATTTGTCTGTCTTAATCAGCAATTTCAATTAAAATTTCCCCAATTTAATTTTAAGGAAAGAATAAGAAATATTGAACAACTAGTAACACATTAAGAAACAATTGCTGACTTGTTTCTTATTTAAATATAATATTTTCGATATATGTGTGTGTGAGTGAGAGAGTTTTGTTTGAAAATATTTTCTACTTATTTATAATGGAACTGAGAAAGTAAGTATATTAAAAAATAAAAATCTGAGAAGCTGTTTGAATAAAAAATATTCACCTCCTTGTTTTCGTGTTCCGTACAATGATGAAATAAAAGTTTATATTTAGATACAAACTATTTCTAGGTTAATATCTTTCAGTGGAAACTAAATCCTTGGAAAAACCGTTGTTTCTTCCAAGTTATTTCCAGAAATGTTAGAAAGCTAAGCATTTCCTTTCTTTCAGGAGCTAAAAGTTTTATGTCTACCATATGGCATCACTCGTTCATAATTCACTTAGCTTTATTTGAAAAATTGAATGATGTTTTCGAAAAATTCATAGGAGAACACTGAACAAGGAAGGGCATTGATGAGTATATGCGACTGTTGGTTTATTTCTCACCAAATCCAGCTATTACACATTGTTTTGATAAATACAATTATTTTATAAACGTATTCTATGAAGATTTTATATGGTTAAAAGATTAGGAGATAGAAAGTAGTGTATGTCGCCCACATTCATTTACAAGAAATTTTGCATGCACATTTCATACTAAGTTAAATAAATTATCCCTGCTAATATATTAAATGAAACACTATAAAACAATTTATCAATAATAATATATTTGTCTCAAATAGACAGGAAAAAGACACATTATATACTGATATCGTTATTTTGAGTCTGAATTTGTGTCGACTTATTTAAGATCTGAGCATCCTTTGTACAATTTATTTGCGCTAATCACTGTTTATTGTGATTATTTGTGAATATATTTTTTGTATATTTATTTATATAAAAATGTTAAGAATTTGTAATGTTGCTTCACATTACATTTTATTCGATCGTAGTAAAATTCGTTTTACGACCAGCTGTATTGAAGATGACTGATTAGATACCGGATCAGTGACCTCAGTTTTGGCAACAAACTTAGCATTTTTTATTACTTTAGGTGACTTTGAAGAGAAAAAGAAATGATGATGCTGGAATCATCAAGATGTTTGGTGGTAGAGCTGATAGGGACTGAAATATAATGTATCGTTCCAGAAAATTCTATGTCCTGTTCCATTAACTATAAAAGGTCAGCAATCCAAGCCGAATACAGTTGTGTAGTTAGTCATAAAATAGTATGGCGTCCCGATGATGAATTAGTTGGATCAGTCCAGCGAATTCAAAGCGTTGAAAAAAGCTCATTACAATGGACTGAGAATCGGCACCGTTTGCCGAAATTTGGAGGCAGGCATTGAAACATCATCCAGCCGTGTGTGAGTAGCTAGTCTTGTAGTAGTGAGCCGGCAGTCGGATACAAAGAGAATGGGGCAAATAGTATGTCGTTTGGAAGAGCGTAGATAATAGTTGCGAAGATTCCCTCCTCCTGCTGATTTCTGCTAGTCGCTTTGGGAACTGTGATTTTTGTTTACTGCTGATTAATACTAGTGTAGGGCTCTAAGTTTGCTGCTCTGTATTGCTTGTGTACATCTTGGCTATGTTTTTTCGTTTACGTATTTTTTTCGAGCTAATAAACATCTTTATTTGTTAATGATTTCACAGCACCGTACACCCACTATTTTCAGTATATTAGTGGAGGAATTTCCATCATTAATCAATAATTAATTTCAGTCATTCATGGCTATCTTATATTAACTAACATTTGTGTCGTATTCAAATTCGAGAATAATTTGAATATTTTATAAGAAGTGCCATTTATATATATTCTACATGATATATTTTTTATTGATTAACAGAAAGATAGACGAAAAAGAAAATCTGCAATACATTTGAAAAAATTTTAAGATTTAGTTCCTTCTTGGGATAAATCTTATATTACATTCGTGAAATTTAGGATTAATTCAATTATAAAATGATCTAATATGGCCCATGTTTAATTAAGAACCTTGGACACCTACAACCTATCATTTGTTTTCACTAAAATATTTTTTTCATCAACATTGACCAGAAACAATTATCCGAAAATACTTGTAGGAAACCCAAGATACCCTGGAAAAAATTAAAAGAATTGCTTACATGCCTTTCCCGAGTGTCTAATCAAACAGGTCACCTCATTTTCCACGTCCCTGCCCGACCATTTTGAAAGGACCCATGTGTTTTTTTCTGTCCTTCATTCCACTCTACACTAAACTACTAAGGATTTGTTCGCATTCTTGAACTATCCATCGGAATTCTTAAGGTCTTTCGAACAAAGACTCCAACCTCTTTCTCAACCCCTGCCAAAATTTTCTACGTCTCTCATTGAAGTCGTAAAATGTATCTCAATCTATAAAGCATTACAAATGGTGTCAAAATAATTGATATAAATGTCTTCGCGTTTTGTCTAAAGATTTCTCT
The DNA here is from genome assembly GCA_026543055.1 of Argiope trifasciata. Classification (NCBI taxonomy): domain Eukaryota; kingdom Metazoa; phylum Arthropoda; class Arachnida; order Araneae; family Araneidae; genus Argiope; species Argiope trifasciata. Next base: position 2,413,475 of record JAPMOQ010018023.1, read on the forward strand.
TATAACAGTTGAAATATGAAATGACAACTCGAAGCGGAAAATTATTACAAAGCGTATTACAACGTCAACGTAAAGAAAATGTCAACTTCAAAATGATTAATTTTATTTGCTTTGTGGGGATGGATTGGAGCATTTGAAAACATTTAAATGGTATGAAATATTTAATCATATCAAGGCATTAAAGTGGCAAGTTGTGAAAATTTACGCCGTACTCTAAATGGAGATATTTATTGATTTATGTTTTTAGATATTACGGTATAGGATAATATTTAGTTAATTAAATCCTTTAAGCTTATATTCGTAGAGTTTAAAAATTGTCTTTTAATTAACTAAGATAATCCCACTCAGTAAATTTAATTTATTCAAATCCCATTTCACTTAGTTTGGGATGCATTTGGGGATCTGCTTATTTTCCGAATTTGGCCCCATTTAGCCCCAAAATGTATCATAAAATTTTGGACAGCTATACGTTTGATCAAGTTAAAACTAATGAAAAAATGTCCAACGGGCTAATAAAAAATATTTAATTAAGCTTCATTTCATTTCACATTTTCAAGGGCAATCCAACTTTGTTTTTCATTTATTTATCGCTTAGTACAGCACAAGGATTTTCTTTAAAAGATTCTGTTCCTAATTTTTTTAAATAAAGATGTCATTTGCTTCCTTTAAAAATGTATTTTTCTTCAAAAAAATTTATTTCCAAATAGGATAATAACAGTTGAAATACGCATTTATTTGTTTGTGTTTACTACGATACTTTGGACAAATGCAATTTTTTGATAAGATTCGTCCGTGTAGAGGAACAAAAGTTTAATTATCTTCAATATGTAATAATTACATTATTTGATTACTCTTCATTAATTTTCTGAATTATTAATCGACAACTAAATTAGAGTCAATGGAAATCAAGACTAAATCTTGAATAACATTTAAAAATGTTATCATTAATTTTCATTTCTGTTTCAAAATGTATATTTGAACTATTTGCATAAATAAAAAAATATCTCCACCAAAAAAAACAATAAATACAAACGCACATATCTATTTATATTTTAAATACAATTCATTATACAATAAAATGGGAAAAAATATTAATTACAACATTATTTTTTATTAGAAAAATAAGTAAAACAAGGCATAACAGAAAAGGTAATATCATCTCAAGAGACAAATATCTGTAAAAATATTAAATATTCACACGAAATTTTAGTAATAAAGCATTAGCACATAACAACTATATTGTCAGTTAACAAATAGCACAAATTTAAAGTAGGCGAAGTAAATATATGTGCTTTTACATAAAAATAAAGGTATTGAAGTAGCAGTTCAGAAATAAAAAAAAATATTCTTCTAATTACTAGTTTAATTTTCAATTAAATATATGAGTTATGATGCCAAATTATCAAAAATAAATGAACACGATCAAAACTAAATAATAATTTGAAAAATAATGATCATTTTCTAAAAAAGAATTTAAAAAATTGCTAAAAATGAAGGGTACCGAGTCTTAAAAATGAATTAATTTCTACTAATGAACTATTTAAAATATACTTACAAATTTATTCTGAATATTGAAATTTTAAATATTCTTGAATTTTGATCCGTATTTAATAAGACTGTAATATTTATTTGAATATGGAAATGTTTTATATTTTCAATTATTTCCAGTTTTTTTTTCCAATTGATTTTAACACCTTATGTGTTTAAAAATTATTTTTAAAGCTTCTTATTTAATAATAAATAAATAAATAATGTAAAGATTAATTTAAAAAGTGGAATTGTTCTAATTTCGCTTTACTGAATATATTTTTGTTCTAAAGTTCTTGAATTTACGCTATTGCTAGTACAGCACATTGATTTTTAGAATATATACAAGGTCATAAATGTTTGTATGCTTATGTAGAAATATATCTTTTAATTTAATTTAAATCTTGATTATTTTACTATTTGTTTTCTTAAATTAGACTCTGCTGCTTTATTCTGAAAGATTGTGTTGCTTTCTAAATCAAATCACACTTTTTTTCATGCAATTACTTCTAATATGCGCTCTAAAAAATCGAGAACATTGATTTTCATATTTCCGAACAAAGAAATAAAAATCCCATTTCCTACGCATTCGTTTCAAACATACCTATTTTCTATGAAGACACATGTTAAAGAAATACTCATTAGAATCTAGTAAAATCGCTAAACAGAAAAATGCCTGCCTCTTTTGTGTTCTAACGTGCACCGACTATTTCCGCCTTTCGATTTTCAAAAAGCAAAGTTATGTATATACAATTACCGAATTTATTATGAATGTTTTTACGTCTCATTTTTTAAATTAGAGGTATCTAGTGCCAATAGTACGATTTAATTACTTAAACATCACATTCGCTTGCACAACCCCCTTTTTACAGGAGAGCACATTTACACGCCTTACAAACATAACAGATGAAGAACAACCATGCCCGAACAGGGACTCAAATCCGGCCCTACCAGATCACCGCGAAGATGCACTACCCCTATGAAAGGACGTCGGCAAAAAACGCTTTAAAAATATCAAATCAATATCTAAATCATTTTCTTAATAAATACAGAATTTTTCTATAAAGCGTAGCAAAATGGACACAAATGTATTTTTTATGGTTTTTGTATTTAATTTAATCTAAAAAATTAGAAGAAATATAATTTGTGAATGTTTTGTAGATCGTAAATTCTATTAAGTTAATAAAGAGTTAGCTCATGGATTTCTTAAATATAATAAGAATTCTGAATTACATCAAACAGAATTTATGCCTTAATTTGTATTTACATAACATAATTCTTCCTTTCTCATTAAAGTCTAAACATTTAGATCTAATATTCTCATCAGATATACACACAAAACTTGAAACAAACAACAACAAAAAAAAATTGAAAGGCATTCTTATACTATTAAAAAATTCAACATTTTTATTTATACTGATTTTTTTTATTTCTAATATAAGTTCTCATGTCTTAAAAAAATGAACTCTTCCTGGTGCATTCCAATTATACTAGAGATTAAACCAATTTTGAAAAAAGCTGATTTATTCATTCCGCAAGCAATTGAGAAATCGGATGAAAACACAGTCAACCGAAAATTCGGAGAAATGAAAATTTCCAGCCGTATCCCCACACAATTGAAAAATAAAAGCTTACCTTTGCATACATACCAACCATCGAATATGCCCGAGTCCATTCCAAATCTCGATCAAGTCGCCGTTCCCCCTCTTAAACTCTTTCTTCCCGGAAAGATAACAAAGTTAGGCATTTCCCTTCTTTCGCCAAATAGGAGATTTAACTCTCCCCTATTGCATTATTGGCGCGTAATCCAATAGTCCTCGTTTGTTTCTGATTGGTAGAGGGGAAACCGGATTTGAAAGCTCCCTGAAAAATACGATGAGTCTTTATTGAGTTATGCGCATACATGAGTTTAATTATTTTTTAAACGGAGAGTTAAATTCTTAATTAGTCGTCAAAATTGCTCTTTAAATTAAATGGTAATACAAAAAATATACATTTTATGATTTATTTACTAATAAGTATTATTTTTATTTATAGATCATTATAGTTATTTCTACTTAATTATACATTACTTTTTAATTATCGTATATGTACTGTTACTTATCACTGGATCTGGGCGACCAGTTCGGGCATGGTTGTTCTGTGTTGTATCTGTGAGATGTATGAATGTGTCCCCCTGTGAAAAGGGGTTGTGCAAGCGAATATGTGTATCATATTCCTTTGAGCTAGAAGTCAGACTCCTGCCCTCTGGAGGCTCAGATATCTTTACCCTCAGATGCTACTGCACCCCCCCCCCTTTCAGTGGAAACACGAACACGACATCATCATCATCATCACGGATCACTGAGTTCGTTTTGTAGTGAATGTATGGTGTAAGAAACAATTCAGAGGAATCGAGAAACAATGCGTCAAAGCAGCGAAAATTTTTAGTAAACATGGAGACACTAACACAAATATGACAGATACACAGACGACATATACGTACAGCCGAGACCAACACTCAGCGGCATACTACTGCATACAGTAGCCTACAAATAGTAATCAACCACACCACCCAAAATGGCTAGACAGATTTCAGTAGAAGGGATCCTCGGAGCTTCACTCTACAATTTCTCCAAAACGGCTGAAATTCTCCACTGTTTCCTCGCTTCAGCTGTATCAAATTCCCAATTCACTACTCATGACTGGCTACTCCAAATACAGCACTACGCTGCTTCCACAACAAACAACAGGACTGGATAATCACAGCTCAATTCAACAATAGCTTGCGCTCCTTACAACGCTTGGCACTCCGCCGTTGCTTCGCTATTATCTCGAAGATTTATTACTGGTCGGCAACTCCGACTGAAATTCCAATTCACTACTCCACACAGCTTGAGATTGCTATCCTTTCATAGTTTCGGGTTGTGGGTCTAGAAGCTCCTAGGCCAATCAGGCGTATCTCAGTTCCGAATGGACCGGGTCGTTGAAAATTCTTGAAGTTTATAGTATTATCCGCTTTGTCTCCAAATGTTAGCCAAGTTTGCTCCCAAGCTCTGGGATCACTGACGCGAAACCCAAACAGCATCCATAGGGCTGATCGCAAAATAGTCTTTCTTACTAGGGCAGTATTTGTACTGGGAGGTAACAATCCAGGTTTGTAACATTAGTATAAATGAAGTATAGTAATCAGTATGTATAGTATAGTATAGTATGAAAATATTCGAACTCCAGATTTTGACGAATCTCTATGAACAGTAACATCACATTTTGCCTGAAAAAATGCTTACAAATATTTTTATCTCTAACATGTACAGCATATCATGTCCTGTAATAATCTGAGCTATTAATTTAATTGTAATGAAATCATTTAAAGTCTCCGATTATAAATATCATTATCATTTTAAACTTAGTATCATTACTGATAGTAAACGCTTTCAATGTATTTAAAATATCAACTATTGTTCCACTGTTAGATTTTTATTTTACTCAAAAAGTTTAAGAGACGGAAATCATAAAACAAATAATATATATTTTTTGTTTTGCTTATATGTAGTATAAAATAAGTATAGTAATCATACGCATACACACACAATCAAACGAAACGAATTTGACGAATCTCCACATTTTGGAATTCCCACCGTAAAAAATCCGATTTTTGAAAAATGTACGTCTGCCTCTCTCTAACAAAGATAAAATGGCTTTGATATAGACGGTTGAAATATGGTATAGCAAATTTGCGGATTTCTATGAAATTTTACATAAGTTCTATTCATAGGAAGTACCCGCATCCGATTGTTTGAATTTTATTTAATACGAAAAATATACAAAGAAGAGAGCTGATTAGACAAAATTCGGTATCAGATTTAACATGTTTGCGGTAGAAACTTATCAATGTATGAGCCAAATCCAAACAAGGATAGACAGTCTGTTTGTCTTGCCATAATTGAACATGTGATACAATAATTCAAAAGGTGAAAAAAAAGCGCAAAGTTTTAAATGTACCAAATTAGGTTAGGTTACGTTCAAGCTATTTTAAAAACATTCTTTCATATTCTAAAGATTAAAATGCCTTTACATGCATTTGTATTAAATTGAACAATAATAATTATAGGAACTTCCTACGAAATCACAAAATTATGTGTTTAAAATATTAATAGATTTAATCGTACTCAAAAGTAATTTAATTTTTATTTTTATAGCCAGAATGGTGACACACATTCTTTTAAGAATTTAAGTGTAGTTTTTGAATAAAGGAAAGCAAATTTCAGGTTTATTTGAAAAACAAACCTGAAATATGCTAAAATGCTATGTTAAAAACATACTTCTTTAATTTCCATTATTTTCCATTACATTTAATCTTCATGGTTTCGAGCTTAAATGAATGAAATGAATTTTATCTTTCTTGCATCTCCCGTAAAAAGTATTTACTTTCGCCTAAGCTTTTATCAGAAAGAATATATTTTTTAGTACTTAACTAAAGGATTCATAATAATATAAAAAAATTAGCCGCCTTTACTTAGTACAGAAATAATTTAAATGATTACTCAAATTTTCAATGATGTATTTTACTTAAATTGCTCTTAAAAGCTTCCAATGGAAAAAAAACAGCTAAATTTCAAATTTTAATACACAAATAATACGTATTATTTTAAAAGCCTTAGACTGCTCTATTTATTGCCGAATACATTTCCGTAACATTTTGTCATATTTAAAATAAGAGGATAAATTTGAAAAACAGAATTGATTAAACTAATGTAAAAAGCTTATTGCTAAAATTTAACAATTTTACTTAAAGTGTCAAAAAAGGAAATTTCTTTGAGCATTGAAGCGTTGTATAAACTACCGAATATTTTTCAAAATTTATTTTATTACTCAGATAATTATTTAATAAAAAAATTTCTGATTCAACACGAAAATAGGGCACTACGATAAGTATTCACGCAATTCCATTATATTTAATTAAGTGATAAGTACAATGCATTTTCATATGTCCAATTACGTTAAATAAAAAAAATAGCAGCTCTTTTGAAAAAATTGAAAGCTAACGCATTTTGCTAAAAAGAGTAACGGATTTTCCTGTAAGATGTAAAGACAGACACACATATACACATTCAACTTTATTATTAGCAGAGATTATTAAACTGTATAAATGTACTAAGAAAAGTCATATTATTATATTATATATTCTACGATTAAATAAGTTAATTTTGTAAATATAAAAATGAGGAAATTCTGTCGACTTTGTGATTGACTTGTTGATATAAGAATATTTCTTTTTATTTCATGCTTTTAAAAGTTTAATTAATGCATATATATTGATTATTTCACATTTCTTTCTTCATTTTAATTTATACATTACATTTTCATAGTATAAATTCTTTTTATATTATGAAAATGGATTTTTCCTGATGGCAATTCCTGTATAAAACGTATATAATTAATGTGATGATAGCTGTGAGATATGCGTGATTCATTAAGGAATATTAAAATTTAATCTGGTCGTTGCAATGAATATGATCAGCTTTTTCATAGTATTGTTTACAAAAAAAATCGCACGTTTCAATTTATGTATGCGAAAATACAAAATGTTACAAACAGTGAAGCTTTTAAAAAGTTTCTTCTTGTTATAAACAATGAAACAATAGTTTTCTTTTAAGCAAATCGTCTTCTAATTCCTTATACTTTCTTCTGACTTAATTATTCACTCATTGTTTCCAAAACATACTGCTAAAGATAGGAAATCCTAAATGGAAAAATTTGCTATTTTATGCAATTTATTATTTCAAACATGTGTTTACTAATGTCTTTAATACAGATTAATTGTAATTAAATTCAAAATTCTTTATTTATTTTTATATGCATACTGAATAGAATAACAAAAATTGGTAAGGAATGAGAAATTTACATTTGTGAAAATAGTTGTGTGTTTTAAAAAAATATCATTTTACGTGTTCCAATAAAAATATGTATGCAGCTTAATATCAAGCAAATAAATATAAGCACTGTTCTTTTTTCGATAAAATTAGAAGCAAACCAAGCTTGAGAAATTTAATTGTTCTGTCTTTTTTCTGTTATAATTATTAAAACATGAAAAATAAATATATCTGAACATTACTCTTGATGAAGTATTAAAAAAAATTAATGAACACAATTTCACAATTGTTTAATTGAAAATGATTATCCTACAATGAAAGTTATTTTATAACTTCCATTTTCTAGTAATTGCAAAAATTGCATTTTTAAATTTATTATTTTCTTTACATTTTCTATGAAATCAAATGCTTTAATTATTTAACTATTCATAAATTATTTAAGATGTTATTTTAAAGTTGATGGAATTTTGAATTAATTTCAATGATTTGATCTGGTTTTTAAGGGTATGAGAGATTATTATATTCAACAAAATGTAATAATTTAATGGAAAATTTGCTCATCATGAACAACATCAATGTTTCAATGCATTTTGTTTGTTATTAATTTTTTTTTTGTAATTCCACTTCACTTCTAGTTTTACTCTCGTAGATGATGTCTGGAATAACAAAGTTTTTATCTGATAACTTTTCTAACCATAATAAATAACACTTAGTAAGTTTCAAACTATTTCACACTGATTATTCTAAGAAGTGTGAATTTCATTTTTAAATTCCAGGTTATCTGAATAAATTAATTATCTTAAATAAATAATAAAAAACAACCATAGAGCGATTTCATATTAGATATTATTATTACAATCTTTTTAATATAATATAAACCTAATCGGAATTATTAAATGGAAAATAAAATTTATTCTTTCATCATTTCCGACTTTTTATGAGATTGCAACTGAAAGAAAATCATGATTCTAAAGTTGATTGAATATAATTGGACAGTCATTGAACAGATTTTTTAAATAATACTGAATATCAATACAAAAAATATGGCAGTGATCACCATGCTACATTAAGATACTTGCATAATTACGTAAAATAATATTCTGTCTTGTGAATGTGTAATGAAAATTCTGTCAGGCTTCCTTAAAGCATAAGGACCTTTTATTTGACACAAAAACTCGAAATACAAATGTGTATGCATTCATATTCGTCTAGTAAATATAAAGTGAAAAAGACCTACAGGTCCAGCAAAGGATAACTGCTTTTTATTCTACAAAAACAAGAAGAATAGATTTAAAAAAACTTAAAGAAGTAGTACAAAGAAAATGTTAGCAGAACTCAACAAGAAATAAATTGCTATTAAGGGATCTGAACTTCACCGAGTGCTCAGATAGAACTCACATGGATTTTAGCCTTCCATAGTAAGTTTTCGCTCAACTTATCTATTATATAAATTTTCTGTATTTTTATAACTCCTCTTATAGGGCATCGAGTTCTCTGGAACAAACGTTATCTAACAGTAATAATCCCACATCTTCTGGGCTCATTTTTTCACCAAACTATCACCAAGACTAGGAATTGTTGTTCCGGTGTTCATTCATTACCTTAAAGTAATTGAAAAACACTTTTCACAACCAATTAATTAACAGTGTAGGAAATTTATTGCAAATTCGTAACGGTATTTATAAGACAAACAAATAAAAATTGTACATTTATGAGATAAAAATGCATGTTTTTTTCTCTTTAATTATTATATTTGTAAACGCTTTGATAACATTCTTTAAACGCCTGCTGTAAGATCTTTTAATATAAATATATTATCGCATTGGATCCTAAATAAATATCTATCTTTATTTGTTCACAGAGAATAAAATTCAATAAAGTGATTTTGGAGTTACTTAATCAAACATTTAATAGCTCTCAGTGAAAAACACTGAACAAAGAGAGTTAAAAGATCATTCCATTATTTAATAATAGAATTTATTCGTAGTCATTCAACAAATTTAGAATCGAAATAAGTGAATTATCTTTATTAATATGAGAGAACTGAATCTGGTGAATGCTGAACAAAGTTATCCATCTTAGCAAGTGTTAAAATAGAACATCTAAAATGAATACACTTTTCAAGTATTTTAGTCGACATCTGCGTTCCGTGATTAATGAATAATTAATTCTTCTAAAAGGAAGGAATAAATCTCCAGTGTTAATTAATTGTACATTGTCTCCCAACATTTACAGCTCACAGCGAAGATATCAGATTTTGGTAATGGGCTTTTAATATTTCCTTCCCTTGATTTGTTTGAAGTATTACTACGAAGATTATATGATTTGCATTCTCATTATGTTTTATCAGTGGGAGCAAGAATTAAATTCTTACCTAAGTTTGATTCTTGCACATATTCGGAACTGACTTGAATAGTGGAATTATCACTGATACGACCATAATTAGATACCGGAATTTCCAAATCCTAATTGGCTTTGTAAAAGATTCACATTTAATCATTTTTGCACTACATGGTATTGATTTAGTATTCAAATCGTAGCCTTGGAACCGTATTAGCAACTAGAAGTATGCACTTTTAATATGTAACAAATGAGAATAAGCATTTGATCTTAAAATTTTAATTAATTTTAATTATGAAGCTTCAAATTGGAGACTTTTGTAAGAAGAATGCAAAATGGAACAAAGTGGTAACAATAATCAAATGACAAATAAAAGAAACAGAATGAAAATATAGAAATCAAATTCATTTGTAAAAGCAACTACAAGCTTTGTACTATTAGATGCATTTTCCATATATGAAAGCTTTATGGCAACTATATTATTAAAACAGAAATATTTTAATAAATTTAAAAAAAATCTCCGTCTAAGATTTTGTCTGGTATCGTTGTCACAGAATATAATTAGCAACTGGGTGTACGAAATTTTAATTTGCAGCAGATGAGTTTAAACATTTTGACATTAAAACCTCAATTAATTTAAATTGAATTATGGATCTTAATATTGGAGACTTTTATAAGATAAATGTAAAATGATAATATTATTTAATGAATACAAAGATGCAGAATAAGATTATATAAATTAAACTCATTCTTATAACCAACTACGAGCTTTGTAATACCAGTTGCATTTGCATTTTTTATTCCCAGATATGAAATCATTAAATACGCCACGATATTAAAACAAGGCAAAACTTTTTCTAAAATAAAAAAGAAATATTTTTTACCAATCTCGTGCAAGGTGCACTCTGCTTTACCCAGTATGTAGAGTAGTTATAGTCAGTTAGTCAGTTTAGTTATATTAACATCGCCTTTTAAAACAACACCAGACATATTTTTGACTTATATATTTTGAACCACAGGCAGTTGAAGAGGATGACATCTTTGTTGCCACGTCCCTCTCCAAACCACACCATCTAAATGAGGTTTTACTCCGACTGTTTTAACATGTACCAGACCTGTTTACAAGATAATTTATCTGTAAAATCGTTTCTCGAACCTGAAACCACAAGTTTCGAAGCAGAGATCTTACCACCAGGCCTCTGTCCGCTTTCGAGACTTGAATCCCATACAAATCAGTCACTTATCTTGTTCACATCTGTATTGATTTTTCTTACTCTTTTATGATCTTTCTCAATTAAAAAATTACTTTCAAACAATTTTTTGCAATGAATTAAAAAAATTTTAAATCCTTGTGTACTATTATACAAGATATGAAATTTAATCTGTGGTCTTGATATCCAAACTGAGTGCTTACGTGAAGTTAAGCCTGTAGTAAATAACTTAAAGACAAACAAATTTCATACCATAAGACTTTTATTATGCTATTAATTTAAATTAAAACATCCCAATTGGGTGATTATATAAGAATACTGAAGAGAGTCTTGATTTTAAACTGATAACGAGAATGTCCTTGAGATTAACATTTCAATGTTAAATAATATCTTTAGCCCCTACGATAATATATTTACCCCCCACTCATACTTTTTGGTTCACTTGGCAGAGATATCTAGTGTTGCCTCCGCAATACCTAATATGGGATGTTTAGCAAAGATATATTATTTTCCTTGGAATTTTCATACAGAAAACCTATTTTAAAGAAATTCCGAAGACTGATAATTTTAAATGTATTGATTTTTTTAAAGTTTAGAAGTTTTAATATTCTAACTTTTAGTAAATTGATTTATTTACAAAAGTGGGAATTAAAAGCAGACTTAGTATACGTTTCCTGTTAATAATCTTCCTGAAAACTGTAAATTATAAGAATAATCAATGCATTTCCTTAAAAAGTTTTTTAAGTAAATTTGTGATCAATATGCATGTTTAGGGTTGATATAAAACTTTATTTTTTCAGTGAGGTCTATATATGTATATATATGTATAACCTCGTTATTTCAGGGGCATACTAGGGCCCATATCAGAGCCCAACCCTAAATAAAATAGAAAATTTATTGAACATTTCTTTCTTTCTTTATATATATATATATATATATATATATCCAAAAAATTTTCAAGGATTACCTTCAGACAAGGATACAAATTAAGAGATATTTATAGGATTCACAAAAATTCAGATTTTGATTCTGAAAAAATCCCTTATTTTGAATCCTTGCGTAAGGGACCCTTGAAATAGTCTTCAGGTCGGATGCTTTTTCTATTTGTTGTAATTATGATTCTATTGTATTCGCTTTTACTTGGCTTATATTGTAATATTGTATTTTGACTGAAATATTTAGCATTATATATCTGTGTTAGTGCACCCGTATGTGTGTGTACAAAAAAACACGAAATACCGAAAACTCAGAAGTGAACACAAAAATAAAGACTAATTGTATGAATGCATACATTGATTTAGATTTAGATGTTAATACTAAAACTTGTTTGAATTAAAGTAGTTATTAAGAGCAAGAATTTATAAATGAATTAAAAAGCAAGAATTATAAATATTCAAACAACATATTTAATGAACGCCTGTTCATTAACTAAATGTTACATACATCTTTTCATACAAATCATTATAAATAAATCTAAAAATGATACCATTTAAAACACACCTATTTTTAGATACCCGTTAGAACAAAATGTAAATATTTCTTTTTTTTGCAAATATCGTATGAATACAACAATAAGAATTTTTATTATTTTATTAACTGTGTAATACAATTAGAAGAATTAAAGTTATCAACGTATAAAATAATCTTTTGATTAGGAATGCTTACTAAAGTTAGTCTTTTTAAGCAGATATTTTCTGTATATATAAAATGTTCTGAATGATTATTATTTGAAATGGTACGTAATTGCTCCCGATTTCCGATTAATTCTCTCTATAGATTTATGGATGATGGATTATATCTTGCTATTTATTTAAAAATTATTTTTTTTACATTTATCTAATACCATTATGCCCCTAGAATTATATTTTATTTGAAATAGAGGTTGCTATTGTTTCACAATTGTTATAAATCAAGAAGAATCATCAATGAAAATAAAACAGTTAAACACCACCTTTGTTAATCACGATAAATAGCAAGATATGGAATTTGTTTTGCCAAAATAATTTAATTTATTTAAAAAAAGTACCATTCTGACTCAATTTAACTTTAATTATTTTCACTATTATGTTTAACTTGCCAATTTAGGAACTTTCTTAGTACAAATATTGTAATGGTTTTAGGTTGAATGATTAAAGTTCATTTAATTAGTTATTAAATTATGTTTTGATAAGTAATGTTAAGATTTAAAAAAAATTATTAAAAAGTTTTTCTTAAGAAAATATAAATATTCTAAGACGAAAAGGACAAAAATAATAGTTTTTACTGATTTCGAGATGTTTATTGACATATAATGTACTTCAGCTTTATTGTTCTATTTTTGCATGACATGAAAAAGCAATTTGCATTTGTAGAGTACACTTTGTATCAACATTAACGTAACCTTAGTTGTACTTTTTTTAAATTTTTTCATTGCACAGCATCCAAGTTATAACAACAGAATTTGGAATTTAAGAGCAGGCTGGGTATATATATCTCCAAAGAAAAATACAATGAAAGTTTAATAAAAGAGAAATAAATTCCAATATTTTTTGGCTATAATTTTGGGCAAATTAAATCCTAAAGAAATACAAATAATTTTCAAACAATTAAATTAGTGGATTATTTATTAAAATGTGAATTATTTTGAAATACAAAAAGATCTTCTGCATAGTAAAGTAAAGTTTTTAGTATGGAATGAATACAAGGAGAAGAAATATAACTACCTAAATCAAATAAGCTGATTAAATTACGACACTGGAATATGCAAGTGTCTAATTATTTTCATGTCTGTCATAATAATGATGTTCAAATTAATCCCTAAATTCTGGTCATAATTAGAATCAGGTGAGAATTTCAATTTTAAGCCCTTTTATAAAGCATAATGAAGTAAATAATTTAATCTTCGTTACATGATACCAAGCTTATCAAATGAAGCTATTATGATACCTCCATCACATTAATCTGATAGCATTGATCGTGATCTGTAATTTACGGATGTACTGCTGAAGCCACTGTGTTATTAAATTACTTTGTACACATATTCTTCATTCACAAAGAATTAATTATTCATTAATAAACAAACAAAATGTTTAATAAATGAACTTAAAACTGCATTCATTATACTTTGTATGTTGGCACTTGGCCTACCATGCAAGTGATATAAACATATGCATTGAATGAAGTATTAAATGGTTAATTTTGTTATAAAATTTGACTTGGTACTTTCATTTTGCCATTTTAAAATAAAGTTGGACTACATATTTCTCATAAAGTGTGAGTAAGGGATCTTACATCTCGATATGTTAGTCACTTTTAAATTCATCTCCCATTTCATTTGTACTATTTTATTATTAAATATTTCGCATTGCATTTATGGATTTAACTTTGATACTTCAATTCTACAATATGAATTATTGCTCTATCTCTAACTACCAAAAGTTATTTTGTTATGAACTGGCATACTTTCAATTTCCTGTAAATCTTTTTAAAAATGCATTTTATTTAAGGTAATGGTTATCTGAATTCTATAATTGAATTTTAAAATTTTAATTATGCAATTTAAACTTAATAGTTAACAAATGCACTTGATTCCCATCCCTTCAGTTTTGAGTTCGAACCCCTCAAGCCCAAAACTATCCGTATATATGATGGCTGACATACATATAATTTGTCGTAGTCCCAGATTCTTCCAGGTCGAGATAATACCATTGGGGACATTAGATCAGAGATTGTCGCTCGCTCATTCAGGTCTAAATTACGTTCTGGTGATGAGTAAATAAAATGCATGAACGAAGTTCATTCCATAAAAAGAGGTGTAGCGAATGCGTAACTAAGACGTAGTCTTGGATTTGAAAGGCTAAAACTCGGCTTACAATTTCTGAGGTCTTCAACGGGCTTGACTATGACAAGTATCAAAGCAACAACAGCAGACTACAGAAGAAAAAAAAAATGTAGAAGAGTCGTTCACCATGGAAAAGCATTTGTCTTCAAATATACAAAAGTCTTTGATTGCTTAAATCATTTTTGAAAGTTACATATTCTAGAAGATAATAATTGATGAAATTATATAAAGAATTTTTGTGGTATGTTAACAGTAAAGGAATCAAAAATGGAGCTTCAGATATGATTACAATGATAAGTGTAAGGATACTTCATGCATACGAGGCAGATAGATCGGTGTAGTGCTGGATTTCACAAATCCTGATGATGAGAAGTTTTACAAGAGTGGTATGATTGTAATTGATTGATTGCAGTTCTTGTGTTACTACTGAGACGGTTTTAGTAATTTATTTTGATTGTTTCAGCAGTTTGCGAGGAAACTCTTACATGCTTTTGGCTTTCCAAATTTATTCTTAATTACTTATTGGTTTTTTTACATTGATATCCATATCAAAATAATTGACATTTGTTTTTATACAGATACATATTTATTATTTTAAGTTCTGGGATAAAACAGCATAGGATTTTAATTCTCAAGAAAAAAGGCGATATGGAAAATCCCCCTTGCATTAATTCTAATCATAACAGATTTGTAAACCCAATATAAAATTCCTAGTGAATAATTCATTAACAATTTGAGTCGAATAAATGTCCATCAATAATTTCATTCGAAATAAATTTTATTTGTATGTTGTGAATAGCTTAGATTAGTTATGTTCAAGTCACCTTTTTCAAAACAACAATTGGGCTATTTTGGGTCAGACCAGATAACGAGAATCAGATAACACTTGAGCTGGCATCACTTCCCCAAACTTCCACATCTAAGACGTCTGATCTCGAAGGATTTAATGTGTACCAGATTCGCTTACACGATGGTTACTTGGTGGAGTTGGATTTAAAATCTCAAACCCTCTGGTTTTGAAGCCGAGAACTTACCCCCAAGCCACCACTGCCATTTGCCTACTTTGGAAAAATATAATTAATCAACTAAAATTTATCATTTCTGTTCCATAAATTCCTTAAAACTTATATAAACTAATACTATATTTTTAAAAGCACATTTCTTCAAAGCAATTGTTTAGTTGCTTGACTGCAGCAAAATAAATATTTATATTTTAAAGAGAGTATTTTGCTTTGGTGTCATATTTTCAAAAGTCGAATATATGTAATTCTTATCCAAGAATAACATAATTGTTAAAAACCATTTAAATGAAATACAAAGTCATAAATATTTGCAAAACGTTAAACCAACGCTTTTAATTTGTATTTCTTCACTAATAAAAATAATAATAAATAAAACCTGCACTGAAATTCATATCGCCAAGCAATAAGGTGGAAAATAACTTTTTTTTCAGATTTAGGCATAATTAATGTTTTTAAATGATTCTTCTTTAAAAAGAAGATGCGTAAATAAATTCCTATATTTTGCAATTTTTCCTCAGAATGTCTCTATTAATAAATATAAATAAGTTGAGATACTTTAATTACCATTCTCTATTCGATGCCTTTTACATGCTGAAGTATTTCGAATTTAATTTGGATAATTTGATTTATCTAAGAGATAATGACAAAATTACTTTCTCATGAAAAAATAGTCAAATTAATCCTGAATTCTCTTAATAATTGCTATTTTATAAACAAATAAACATTTAATGAAATTAAAAAATGAAACTTAAACTGAAATTAATATTATTCTCTCTCATCTAAATAACTCTCATCCAAGTGCTTTAATTGTATGTATCACATATTAAATTACGAATAACTGAATGAATACAATCACAAAGTATTTTATGTCACGACAAAAAAGAATACAAAAATTTATCTTTCTAATTGGATATTCACTTACAATTATCGGTTTACTGTAAATAAATTTGATTTTATTCTTCACAAAATTAATTAGGCTTTCTCTGAAAATTCTTTTTATTCATGAAAATCTTTCTTATTCTAATGTTGTAAAGCATTACAATTGCTTTTAACAGTTGTGAAATGATAAATAATATTATATAAGTTATCTTCTATTCCACATTTAAAATATAAACTCCTAAATACTCTTTATATTTAAATTAGCATGTTTCATTTACATTTAAGTAAATATTTTGGTCTTCAATTTCTACATCGCCATCACAGTCAACTGAAAAAATGCATATTATTGAATTTAAAATATAAGTGCTTATTTTATTTGATAAATTGCTTGATTTATTAAGTATCATCAACTCACGCAAGTTATTACTTCACATTAAAAGTAACTTGTTTCTTTAAACAATAACGTAACATTTCTTCAATATTTAAAAACTACTTTCAAATTTGTGTTCTTTAAGATTCAAGCAACAAAATGGATGAAAACAAAAGACCAACATTTTTAGATACGTATTTTTCAAACTGTCAATTACTCTTTTTTATTGAATATTTTAAAACGTTTAAGTAAAATATGTATGTGTTAGTTGAACATTTTACCCAAATTACAAGTAGGCATTGAAAAAAATTAAATTTCTTTCCTTTATCCTTCTTCCTTAAAATGCATATTCTTATTGAAATAAAATTATTATTATATATCAAAGACATCAAATACTTTCTAATTATATTAATGTTAAAATATCTAAAATTTTCAAAAAAAGTATTAGCTTTAATTCTATTTGAGCTTAATTTTAAAGTCTTCTTCATTCAGAATAATCACACCGAATTAATATCAGATAGTGAAAAGTAATGAATGGTACCTAAAAATAAAACACAAATACATCTTTCTATTTATAAAAACTGTGAGGGCTTAAAATAAATGTATGAATGGTTCTAAAAATCTCTAAATAATGATTCCTAATGGATACAACGATTCCGAATATTTTGGATTAAAAACTATTTTTAGAGGTGAAACGAAATGGACGAATGCAGATTAAAGCATTTCAGACTAGGAAAAATAATCGTTTTGGGTATTTTTCATTACTTGTTCATTACCTTTTGAAGTTATTTTTCATTAGTACTGAATATTTAGTTCAGAAGCTGTTTCAGGATAGGTTATTTCAGATTGTATTAAATATTCTAAGCTTTCACTTTTTGAAAATTATTATCTTGTTACTATGCCCTTTTGAAAGGATATATCTGGCACAAAATAATTTTCGGTGTATTTCTTTGTCTAAATATTTTTATAATATGTAATATTCGTATTTATTCTTTTTGTTACATTTTATATTGTGAGAACACTATATTGTTTTTGGTTAGGGAGTTTGAAGCTCACATAGACAACGAATAACTGAAACTCTAAATCGCGTAGGCAATGATTATTACATAAATGGTAATATTCACCAAAAACAGTTAACATATTTTTACATGCTTTTACCAGTACATCATTATTATTATGTATGCATCTTTGAAAGTGGAAGCATTTTTAAAAGGCTTAGCTACTTTTTGCTTTAATATTATGTTCAATTCCTTGACAGCAGATCCGTTTTAAAAAGTTTTTCGTAGAACTGTGACTTCATAGCTATTATTTTCATGGAATGTAATTTTTTTCGGGGGAAATTTGTTTCACAATATATTTAAAAAAAAATGCATTCAAGTTTAATAATAGTTTCCTTAAAAGTATTTTCGCTTTGACCTCAATGGGGAAACAACACTTCATTCATTCTTAACTGAGAAACATTAAAGGAGTTGAAGCCTGTTCTATGATTAATCCATTATGAAACTGTTTTATGATCTCAGAAATAAAAAATAGCAGTTAGTTTTTACAAAAATATTATTTTTATAAAAATTCTATATACATTCATATGTTTAAAAATTTATTGTTAAATAGTGCAAAAACGTTATCATTGCGACGAAAACGTTAATTATTCAGCTTTTAAATGTGACATTCGTTTTTGTAAGAACATAATGTTAATTTGATTAGGAAGTTTTAAAGCTCTAAATTGCGTAGACAATGAATATAGCATAGACAGATTGAAGAGAAATATAGTCTTTATATGATAAAAGAAAAACAAATTAAATCACTTTATTATTTTCAAGCCATGTATGCTTTAAAGGAATAAGCCAGACGATAATAATCGCGCCTACAATTTCAGACATATTAAAAGGAAAAATTTAGGTCAAGTATAAAAAAAAAAGAATAGTTTTAATATATCAATGATAAAATTATCTAATTAAAAGGATAATTACCGAAGAATTTTGTGATAAAGACAATTTAATTACAGTAAAATTCATGAAAGCTGCAACATGGGATTAGTGTCGAAAGATATAAAGAAATATGATTGATGACGCAGCATTTGTGTCAAGGTCCCTACTCTTTGGTTGCATAGTTTATAAATCCCTTAGTTCTTTGAGTAAATTGTATACAAAAGGTATTGGTTACTTAAGTGATTAAAAAGGGTTTTTTAACTAGCGAATATTTAATGAGATACTCGCTTAGTTTGCTTAGAAGAAATGCTCTCATTTAATCAATCTTTTAATATGAGTATCATTGTTTTATTAAATAGATATTATCGCAGCTTTTGTGTTCACAACTAATGTAGATGCATTTTTAATTGTTTCTTTTAGTTTATAGTTGCGTTCTTTATACATCCTTATATGGAGATTGGGATACTATCTAGATTCTGCAAACAAAGCTAATAAAATTGAAATTTTCTATTTAATAATAAATTATATCCATGACATTTTGAGTTATCATTATTTTATACATCATCCATTATAACTGAAACATTTAATCAGAGCATATTGTGGATTTATCTGCCTTCTTATAGAACCATTTGTAATTTTTTTACTAACTTTTTGTTTTTCGGTGATCAGGAGAATTTTCCTCCCATCTTATGAACAAAGAAATTATTTCTTTACAAAGTGGTGTTACATTTGAAATGAGGCAGTTGAAATCAGAAATTATGACAATACATTTAAAGTTCATTATTTCATATATCCATATAAATTACATTAATACTCTAGAAATAGTTAAACATATGTAGAAAACTGCAAATTCTTATATTAATATTCTTTCTTTATCTCGAAATTCTTTTGTCACTTTTTCTCCAGCGATTTTCACTGGAATTTTTAATCTCAGCAACCAACAATGAATGGCTACCATACAAACATTTTAATTTTCTTGATTGTGAATTAGCGTTTCATTTATATACGTGAAATCTTTCACCTTGCTCCTTATTAATTACCTCTATATTTTTTTAAAAAAACAACATAGCCGTGAATCGAGAAATTGATTTTGTAACATTATACTACAACCTAAAATCGGGGAATTTTCTGTCACCTAATGTTTTCCAAGAAATCTAATAGCAACTACTTAAAAACATTTTGACTTTATTTTCGTTTGTTTCCATTTTAATCTGAAAATTTTCAATATTTTCCCAATATCAGAACTTAATAATTTTCCAATTAGAAATTAAGTTTTAATAGTATTTCCAATAACAGAACTTAAAAATTCCCATAATTTTTGCTTTTGATAAATTGGTCATTAAAATATTTGAGACATGCACATTCGTATAGTAAAATCGTAACGAATTATTCATTAGATTTTATTTTTAAATGAAGAGGCTCATCAATACTTTTTTGGATCAGCCAGTTATTCTCTTTAAATATTTTGGACTCCAGGATCTAATATCTTCCTGATTAGCCATTTTTAATTGGTGTAATATTCCTTTCTGTCTCAGCTGCCACAGTCACAAAGAAAATAATGAAATTTCTCGTACAATTTCTGATGAACAACTAACGTAGAAAAACTAACAGTTTCAATTGCCAAAATCAGCCTGTCTGTGATTTGAAATACGATAGATAATTCACAGCTTTTAGATGAATATTTTGATTTGAAGCGGTTTCTTTTCTCTCATTTAGTAATTTAATTATCAGTTTAATACTTTAAGTCTATAAATATATTTATCTAACTCTTATGATTAATAATTTTTTGACTCAAAATACTTTAAGCTAGCAGAAAAGTTTTATGTTTTCTTATAAAATTGTAAATAAGGATTTTTTTTTTCATTATTTTTCCTTTAATCAGCAACCAAAAATCTACTAAAAGTGCTATTTGTTTTTTATCAACAATTCTTTATCACAAATCTATGTTATTTACAACAGAGGTAATATTCTAAGACATCATCCCATTCAAATTAATTATCCATTTCTGAATTAAAAGCTTTTTACTGATTCTATACTGGGACTGTTTTGCAATTAATAATTTTATTGCAGATCTAAAGATAGGAAATACAAAATCTTGTACAATAAAGAAATGAAAGGTTGTGGAAAGGTGACTCATGAGAATCAATATAACTTATTATTAGTGTCTAAAATATTAAGATATTGAAAAGTGGTGCATTAAAGTAAAAGATAAACATGCCTATGACTTTAAAAATTGAATATCATGGAATTATGCTGTTTTTAGGATCTGAGTGTTATCAAAACATTTGAGGTTAAAAAAAATACTTTAGACAGCAAAGAAATACTAAATCCAATTTGTTTATATAAAAGATATTATTTTTAGTTTCTAATCGTCATCCAAAATAAAATTCTCCGTACTTCTCTTAAGTTAATGGTAATTTACTTATAATAGATATACCATCAGATTCATTTGATTTGAGTGGATGTTTATTTCAATTTCATTTTCCGGTTTTATAATTAGGTATCGTCTCGTGTTTGTTAAAGTACTATATAAGGTATTCAAATACACTGAATTTATATTCAGATTTTATGTATAAAACAAAATATACAAAATCGTGCTAGGTGTAAAACAGGCAGTCAGCGAATAAACATTTTAATTTATCCATTATTAATTTAATTCATACTGGATAAAGGAGTTTTCATCTAATTAGATGACGCTTAAAACAGAACAGTTATAAGTTTGAATACGTCATTACTAGATAAATTGGTAACGAATAGATTAGAGATATTTAAGGTATGACCACATTCTATTCTCCATTGTGATAACCTAATAAAAATGCTCGAGAATGAATAATTTTCTTAAAGTGTGATCAATAGATAATTAACTTGATTGGCTGAACATTTAAATATCCATGGAGTAATAGTATTTATTTCACCGATGAATCTCCTTTTGCGATTCAGCGAATTCTAGTCATTTCGGAACTCTGATTCTGTTTATATTTTCCATATACAACTATGGAAAAATTAATCACAATCAAAGGCATACAAATTTTTAAAAGGTAGAAAATAATGGTCATTACTTTGATTCGAAATTTATTTCGTTTATAATTGACTGTGTATTCATTCCATGCCTTCTTCTGAAATTCAAAAACTATATACTATTACTTATGAGATATATAATAGATATTTAAGCATACAATCAGTACTTTTGAAATGGATTTTGCGAAAAAATGCAAAAAATATATTAATTGAATCATACTTGTTCTAAACAAAGAAAAAAAAATAACCAAACCCATTTAATCTAAGAATGCAGTTCAGCTATTAATTTCTTGTAAGAGCAAAATAAGCAGAATCGCCTAACAATAAAAAGATTGTCCGTTTGCCAAAAGATGAATTATTACTTGCATACCCTTCATAAGAAAACTGTTCTGAACTGTCATGTTTTTATGGGAAACATTCAAATCCAGCTTTCCTTCTGTTAAATTGGATTATTCTCTGATAAAGCAATATGGTAGACAAAAATTTTTTAGTTTAGAAGAGGAAAAAATTACATATGATACTTTTCTGGAAGATGTTTTAGATGAAGAATGTTAACTCGAAGAAAGAGTCAGATTACTCCGAACTATTCTTTCAATAATATTATCCAAAGGGTAATTGGAATGCAAAATTACAGTTTTTTATTGCTAATTCTTAATAGATTTGATGTATTTAAGATAATCTTCAGTAGTTTGTTAACCTCCAAGAAATCTATGGTGTTTTTTTAAAAAATTAAGATGTAAATTTGCTGAAAAAATACATATGTAAGTATATTTTTCCCCATAATTTCTTTGTATCAGAAAATGTGTTTCTTAGTTATATATATATATATATATAAAGAGAGAGAGATAGATATAACACAATATAAAAATTCCCAATTACATTTTATTGATAATTTTATTAGAATAGTGAACAATTTACAGATTATCCAAGCAATATTTCGTTGCCACTGGAATTTGGATTGTAAGAAAAAAAATTGTCTGCTATAAAAAATATTTTAGTACAAAAGTAAATAGGATATAAAATGTCTCAAACAAATCTAAAGCATTTGCCAAAAGTTATGAGTTCTTAGGCAATTACTTTCTTTGATATTTAATAATAGTCTCTTCCTTTTCAATAGTACTAAAATTTCATTCATATCTCTCTGATACTTTAACCATTATCTTGTATTCATTCATTCAGTTCCCTTATGTTCTAAAGTATTTCAAAATCTGAACCAAAATTTCAATTCTTTTCATTTTTTTTTGTCATGATTGAAGAAATTTCAATAGTATGAATGCAATTACAATATAATTTGTGTTTCAAAAGTTTGATATAATTTCATAGTATTATTTTGAAATTATAAACAAATATCACAATATTTAAATCCATAACACAGTTTATACAATAAATTAGTTAAAAAATATAGGAATAATAAATATATTTCTTTCAAATAATACACTTAATATGAAATTTTTATATTCTTTCTTATAATAATTACGCTTTTTATCAATGAAAATTAATGGAATTAGTTAATGAAGCATTTTAATAAGCAATTAATGCAGTCAGTTTGTACTGGAATGGCCTTAGAAATCTAACGAATAAATGCAAAATGCAACACTGTACGATTTAACAATTAAATATTTAGAACGCTAAAATGGGAATAAACAAGTGATAGTTTTCCCAAGTTTCTAGTCACTTCAAGTTTTGAACAATTTATGAGACATGTTTTTCTCACATATATTTATACATTATGAAGCGTTATAATGCATTCACCGTATTTTGTGAAGTGTTTGGGCAAAATTAAATGAAAATTTTGAAATCTTGAAAGCATACAATTGTCTAATCGTAGATCGTCTTCAAAATTTTATTAATAGTAATATGAAAATACTTCAGAAAGTACTTTCATGCAGAATTTAATGAGACGCATGGGAAAGTACAGAGTTAAATGCTTGGGTGTATTACATAATAAATGTATATTACAGAATAAAATGTTTTTGTATATTCTAGAATTAATGTAAATTACATAAATAAATGCTTTTGTATATTACAGAATTAATATATACTATAGAAATAAAGCCATCAGCATATTACAGAATTAATTTGTATTACAGAATTAAATGCTTTTGTATTTATGCTGATATCTTTTCTTAATAATTTTATTCAGATTATTTGTTCACATTATGAAAGAGAAAGGGTAAAAATTGTAACATTTACACATTTATTATTTTAATTTTATTACTTATGATTCATGATTTAAAAATATCCTGAAATAATAAATATTATTAATGAAATAATTACTTTTAAACTAACACATTTTTTAGTCCCTTTCAAAGCGGGTTTAGAGAGGGGCCTTCAACAATCGATAACTTGCTCGCCTTGGAAATAGAAATCCGAAATTCCTTTATTCGCAGACCGCATGTTGTAGCTATTTTTTATATAGAGAGAAAGCTTGTGATCATGCTTGGAGATATGGCATTCTTCCTGATTCACAGAACTTCAAAAATTCAGAGAAATAATTGGAGACCAACTGTCAGACTACTTTATTCAAGAATAAGGTGTGCCTGAGGGCAATATACATAGTGTAACATTTTTTTTTTTTTTTACTTTAAAGATTAGTGGTCTATTACAACAACTCCCACTTTATGTCAAAAGTTTCCTTTACGTTGATGATCTATAGATATCCTGTTCAGTGGATGATAGTGTTTTAATGTAACAGCAACTCCAATTGGCCGTAAATAAAATCAAACAATGGTCTACTCTTTGCGGGTTCGCTTTTTCCTCAATCAAAACAAAACGTGTACACTTTTGTCATAAGCACCGTTACATTGCTGATCTTGAGATTAAACTTAATGATCAACTTATCAGCGCTGTCAATGAAATTACATTTTTAGGACTAATTTGTGACAAAAAAGTCACTTTCGACCAGCATGTTTTATATTTACAAAAGAAACTTGAAAAGACTTTGAATACTTTAAAAGTTCTTTTAAATATGTCCTGAGGGGATTCCAGAACATCCTTGCTTCGAGTCTACAGAGCAGCGGTATCCTCAGGAGGGATTACAGATGTGTAATATATGGTTCTGCAAGACAAAGTGTATTAAAAAAAATATAACCTATTCATAACGTAGCTCTCAGAATTTGCAGTTCTGCCTTTCGTATTCCCCATGTCGAAAGTCTGTAGGTTAAACGTTGTAAGCCTTCTCCCGATCAGAGACGAAAAATGCTAACCCATCATAACTATTTTTATCTTTTATCTCTCTCACATACATTTTTTATTTACAAGCAGGGTTCATTTATACTTCGCTTACAAAAGGTCAAATCATCAGTCATTCCTCCATTCTTTAACAGAGTAAGAAATATTCTAAACAGTTTAAACGCAAAGGATTATCTCACACCGCAGAAATCACATGGACTAAAATACTTCAATCCGTTTATAATTTTTGATAAATCTAATACGGAACCTGCAGTTTATCTCCAACTTTTTGCACATCATTGTGATGCATATAAACATTTCATTCCTATATTTACAGACGGTTTGAAAAGTTGTTCAAATGCATCATTTTCTTACGTTTTTAATAATGCCTCCATCTAATTTCAACTTCAGCCTTCCTGCTTAATTCTTACTACAGAAATCACTGCCATCTTTCACGCATTATTGAGATAATGCGTGAAGGATTTCAAACAGTCCACCTATTAACTATATCATTTATTCAGACTCAAAAAGTGTCTTGGAAATCGTTGACATCTCTTCACCGTTTCTCTCATCCATTGACTTTTAAAATTCTTCAACTGCATGATAGTCTTTCATGTAAAGTTATTCAGTCCTATTCTACTGGGTTCCCGTAGGTATTCCTAGCAATGAATTGGTTGACGAGGTGGCGAAATCGGCTACAGTCTTTTAAATGACCATATTCCTTTTAACGATATCGAGAGACATGTAATAATCCTTCTAAATTTGAAATGGCTAACAAGCTCAATTATATCAAATATTCCATCGAGTGTTGGCCCATTTTATAAATAGTAGAAAAAGAGTTACATTTATTATCCGTTTAAGAATTGGCCATGCTAGAATTACACATAGGCATTTGTTTTGGGAGGAGCCCGCCCCTCGATGCACTTTATGTCAATGCCTTTTGACAGTTCGCCACATTCTGCTAGAGTGCCAGCGTTTTCATTCTCTACGAATTCAGTGTTTTTATTCCCCTCATTTTGTTTTAAAAGACATTCTTCATCAAGTGCCTCATCCTCAACTTTTTACTTCTTAAAAAAATGATTGGTTTCTTTTTTCTTATTTAAATATTTTTTTCATTTTCTTTTAATGCTTTAAATCTATATAACAGTTCATCTATGCATACATTTTTTAATCTTAAATATAATTTTAAAGCAGAGATTTTGTTTAATCTTTTAAAACATGACCATGCGACCTTTTATGAACCATATGTTTGCATATAACTTACCGTTGGTGCTGCACAATCAGAAGTGGTTTTAGCACCAGCAAACTCCATCAAACTCAAACCCTGAAGTAATGAATTCATCGTATAATAGCATCGCGATGGTCATTATTAATGTCGAAAGATGGAAATATGTGACAAACTGGTTGGAATCACCAGGAGTCAAATCTGAACAGTAGGAATGATAATCAGATGATGTTTTATCGAGTTTGCAAATATTCTACAGCTCTTGATAAATCTTTACACCTGGTAAATGATTTTTCGTATCAATTTATTAATTAGTATTTTGGAATTTTCACCACAGAGAATTCGAGATTTTTAAGTAACTTTATCTGTTATGTGTATATTTCCAAATGTATCAAATATCATTCCTAAATTAACAATAGTTCTTGAAATAGGAATAATTTTCTAAGCCTAAAACTGAAGAATAAGCATCGTCTAAGATCATGCGTTAAATAAATATTGACTTGTGATAATCTTAAAAGGTAGTCATTCAGCTCTAGAATCTCGAAATATTGTTCAAACAAGATTAATACTGATCTTTCAGATAGGCGTTTATTTCCAAATTTCAATTAATGCATAATTTTTACTGTAAATATTACATATCATTGCTTTTCGATATTTCCTTAATTTCATCTACCTATTTTAGATTAAACCACCTTAAAATGGTCCCTGCAAATAGCATGCGTTAGTTTTGAACTATATTTATGAAAAGTGATCATATTAAAAAAGACTCATGTAAATAATATAATTTTAAGAAATTTATCAGAATTCAATTTAAGTAAGTAATTCCATTTTCTAGTGGTAGTTATAGTCAATTGGATAGGAAATGCCTTGTTATAAAATTATTTAAAAAAAAATAACGATGTTACACACTGGTTTTAAATCTATTCCACTAATATACGAATCAGGTAAATAAAACAAAAAAATTTTCAGATTCTGAATTGAAAAAATATAACTGTTAATTTCCAGAAAAATGTTGATTGATGTTATCAATTTAAAGCAACTGTGCGTTAGCGATAGGCAAAAGGATGAAATATATCATCTAGTGAGTTAACATATTTTCTTATTAATCTAGTGTGAATTTTCCTACAAATTCGCTACAAAGTCCTTGTGGTAAAAGTTTCACATTTAATTAATTTAAATTCCATGATTAAATCTTTATGATATTATATAATCTAAATTTACAGATTTCAGAAAAAATACAAAATCGTAAATGAAGAAACAACAGAAGCATGATTACAAATAATAAAGTAATACACAAATTACAGAAAAAATGCAAATCAGCGATTATTTTATATGTTTTCATAAAAAATATTTTTTCATATGTAGGACAAATTTTGTATCCAATATTTTATTTCCATTTATAAGGTTAAGCGTTGCCGATGTCCTAGCCTAGGAATAGTGCATCTTTCAAGTGATTTGAGCTTCCCGGGCTCGAGTCCTTGTTCAATTAGGGTTCTTCTTCTTCCTAGTGTTTAATGTGTGAGGAATGCGAAACAGCCTCCCTGTGTAAAGATATTCTGCAAGCGAGTGTGCGAAGAGCATCTTCATATAAGATAGAAGTCAGACTTCTGCCCTCAGGTGCACAGAGGTCTATACTTTCAAGAGCTACTGCGTCCCCTTTCCATTGTAAAGCGGACACGACCTCATCATTGGATGTGTTTGTATTCTTTTTTAAAAACCATTTAGGAAACGAGGCTTAAAATATTTAAACTAAATAACTGACGTATACATTTTAATTTAAATTCATAAAAGTATGCCATTTGTACGAATAATCGATGCTAATTAAATCTTTATAAAGGTTAAAAAATAATGAAATTATTTTCGAAATATCGCTTTTTGACTTTATAATCATTTTTCTAATAAAAATTTTAGTTTGAAATTCAATAATTTATATAGCAACTGGATTTATACACAGGGTGTTCAAATGAAAAATTACGAAACAGCACTGCGAGCACAAAAATATGACTTGAATCAAAGTAAACACCATACTTCAGAGCACAACGATCCCACTGATTAACGATTCCAAGTATTTCATTGTCGCAGAAATTCTAGCACATTGTCAAGAGCTAGTCCTACGCATCATCTTTGAGTTCGTAGTCCGAGTTGAAGCGCTTCTTTTTCAGATTTTTTTTTCAGGTAACCAAACACATTGAAATCGCATAGGTATATTTCCGGGCTGTAGAGCGAAAGATTGAGTTGCTACTACATGAACTTGGTCAGTTCTGTGTGTGTGACCCTGGAGACGTATAGATGTGTTCTATCATGGAACATAACCACATCTTCCACGAGTAGCCCCGGTCTTTTGTTCCTGACGGATATGCGTAGACTTCGGAGGTCTCACATTTCACATCGTAGTTAACGGTTCTGCTTTTCTAGAGGAATTCAACAAGTACCGGACCTTGGAAGGGAAATTCGAGGACAAAGCGAAGGATTGGGTCATGACGCGACCACAAGAATTCTGGAAGCAAGGAACCCTTTGGCTTGTTAATCAGTGGGGTCCTTTTGCTCATTCCTATGGTATTTGAATAAAATCTTCATTTATACCTGCAGTGTCATTTCTTACCTTTTCATTTGAATAACCGTGGGACATTAATTTTTAATGTGAAAAGATATTATATTATGTAATTATATCATCTGCTCCAGAAATTAAACGATAACGAAATTAAAATTGCATTTAAAACTTGAGTCGCTTGGTAAGTTGTTCGATTTAAATAATTATAAATGGTAAAGGTATCTCAACAAGTAAAAGTACTAAAACATTACAGTTCGCTATTGAGAATGTAATTTTTTTGGAAATATTGCAAGAATTGTTAGAGATATATGCACATAATTTATAGAATTCTAATTAATTTGTCTAATCGTCTCTCAGTGTATTTCAACTTTTATTTTTATATATCATAAATGCACTTTCCTATTGCTCATTATTATTATATTTTTAGCTAAGAATTTGTCTAACTAAAAATACGTTGTTTCCAATCTACCTCTAAAACATTTTACGATTAATTTAGTATTGTTACAAATCTAAAATGTTGATTCAGAGCAGGGTGAATTCAATTACTGGAAAGACCGTTTTATAATCAGATCTGTTGTATTTTGATCAAGCGTCTAACCAGTTATTTCAGAGATTGGCAACAAACTTGTTAAACATTTGACAACTTGGCGATAAATTTGGTGACTTTGGTGGCAAAATAATTCTGAAATTTACCAAACTTTTGGTGATAGAGTCAATAAGGACCGATATATGTCTGATTGCTCCAGAAACTTCTCTACCCAGCTATGGGAACTTTAAAAGCCTAAAAATAAAGGAAATCATGTGAAGAGTTGCCGAAAGGTTTAGAGTTGCATAGCGAAACGATAGCCAATGTTTGTACAAGTCCAGCCTAGCGCAAGCGTCGTGTGGAGCTGAAGCGTTTGCTGAATTGAACTTTATGCATACCTTGGAATTTGTTGTAGAAGTAGCATCGATTCTTGTGAGGAGTAGCTAATCGTGTAGTAGTGATTAGGAAGTTGGATATAATCAAGACGAAGAGACCATGAACAATCGCTGAAGTTTGTAAAGATTGTAGACAGTAGTTATGGTGATTTCTTCCTCCTTATGAATTTTTACTGCCCACTCTGTGCACTTTGGTCGTTATTACTACCGATTACTATTTTTGGGCTGCAGTTTGTAGTAGTGTGCTGCTGGGTGTTGCATATGTAAGTCTCGACTATACATTTTTTGTCTGTGCATTCACCTTTTAGCGTTTCAAATAAAAGTCGTCGTTCATTACTAAAGAACTGTTTCTTCATCAACTAAAAAATCGAAAGATTCTCGAATTCATAACAATATTATAGTTTTAATATTTTAAATTCGTATATTTTTCGAAGCATTTATGAGAAGTTTACAAAATTGTCTTTGGAATGAAACTGAATTCTCACAAAAAAGGTTGTATAGAAAATAATTGAAGATGAAAATTGTTAAGCGTATCTGAAAATTTTTGAAATACTAATTAATTATGTATTTTAATTAACTCAAATAATTAATATATAGATATATAAACAAATCTAACACGTTCTGCGATTTATATCCTCACCAATTGTGTGAAGATACGATCAGAAATATTAGAATTACAAGGAGTTTTAGCTTGTTATGTTATTGTTGAGGACCACAGCTCTTATTTTCCACAAATTTCCACAAAAAGGATAAATATTAGTAATTATTTTCGAACAAGCAAGAATTCTTCTATTAAATCGTCTTCGAATTTGTGCGTAAGAATTAGACACCAGCTAAAAATTTAATTCAAATTCTATCCGAAAATTAGGGTGAAATCACTTAGTTATAAGACATCAAACAAATAACTGGCAGTAAATATTAAAACTCTATTACTTTAATGAATTCAGCTCTGTATTGAAAATGGTTGAGCTAAAACTGAAACACTTGATCATTTTTTTATTTATAAACTGACATTCAAATGGAATTTTTCAAACAAAGTAAAGTAGTGGATGACACTTGATTTAAATTTTTTCAAATATCAACTCATGAATAATTTTTTAGTTTTTTAAATAGAATTTTAATAGTTTGTTATGATATTGAAGTCAACAGGCCCCACTGGTCAAATGCAAGGATTTCACTACTTTTTCCCTTTTCCCATGTAAATGAGGAATGCGAGTTCGATTCTTGAAAAAGTCAAAAACCTTTGATAAATTAATTAATTTTAGTTCCTTTTATATAATATATTTAGCAAGATATATATTTAGGAATAAATACCGTCAATGCGACACATGTATATCGCTGGAAAAATATCATATAGGACCAAGAGTCACATATTATTGTGACATATTTATTCAATACATATTTATGTTAATTGTAAATTTTTTATAAAAATAGCTAAAATAATATTTTTTGTTGAACTAAGTAGGAATGGACTTCTTCAAAAAATATTACTTTTATCATAATAAATCATGTATTTTTAGGTAATTTGATACAAGAATTTTCCCGCTTTCCAGTTTAAAAAAATGTTCTGAAATTAATTATATATTGTTTATTAGTTTTGATAATAAATTGCCTTGAAAAATATTTGAAGAGTAAACCTTACAATATTTTTATTATTAAATTAGTCTTTTCATTTAATTCAGATAAATTGTTTTGAGATGATCTCTTCTATAGAGCACAGCTGAATAATATTTTTATTGTTGAATGAATGTTTTCATTTAATTTAGATTATTTCTTCTGAGATGATTTAACCATGGATTCGATCATTCATATTTAATTCTAGCTGAAAATAAATATGGTTATAAAAATGTTCTAGTTAAGAAAAAAAATTGTTTTATGAAATTAATTAAAGATGGCTTGCTTATTTTCATAACAAATAGCTTTGAAATGTATACGAAAAGTATAAGTCAGTTATATATTATTATTAAATCCATATTTTCTGCTAATTTAGATAATTTATTCAGAAATGGTTTAATCTTTGGTTTGAAAATTCGTATTTAATTCTTGTTTTGCAAATAAATATGGCTTAAATATGATTATTTTGGATAAACTAAAAGAAATAATCTGATATAGTAAACTAAAAAAGCTTATCATAGATGGAAAGACTATATATTTCAAATTATGTGTGACTTATTAAATGTTAAAACTAATTTGAAGGCAAAACCTGATTATATTAATGAATAATTTGCAGTCTTTTGAGTTGCAGTCAGTCACAAAACCATAACTGCATTTAGAATTAAATATTAGAACTTGCATACATAATTTGACAAAATAAATATGAAAAGGTATTCATTAAAGAAATATTTCTAAAATACGAGCATAATAAAGAAGGACTGATTAGAAGTAAAATATTGAAAATGCAAGTTAGTGAAACTACTATTTTTCATCAGTGCTAAAAGACTAACCCGAAAATTAGAATTTTTAATGTAGTGTGTACTGAAAAGTAGTTGCGAGCATATGTTAAGAAACGAAACAATAATTACATCTTAAGCAAACAAAAAATGATTTTACCATTCATTTCAGATTTAACATTATTTCTTCTAAATCAAACAAATAAAGATTTTGTGCTATGCCAGAAAAAATCAATAAGTTAGAGGCTTATAATGAATAATTAATGGAAAATTCATTATTTCAACAACTTTTTTTCATTAAAAAACTAAGCGGACACATGTCAACTAAAAGGTAATTCATTCATATGTTTGATTGATACCAAAAAAAACCCATTTGGCTGAAAAGGCAAAACCTGTTATTTCATTATATTTATGAATAGAATTAATTTAAGATAAAAAAATTTAAAGTAAAAAAAGGGCCATTGCCTGACAGACCCTTCCTGTGGGAGGATATTATTTTTTATGTGCTTTCATTGTGTGGAAAGTGATTGAAAATAGAAGAAATTATTTTCGTTTCTATAGGTTTTGTTATTGATCATAGTTTTATTCCATCTTCAGATAAATCAGCTTTTAAACATTTATTTAACCATCGATATAAATATAATGAATTGGGAATTATTAATGAAACAAAAATGCAATCGGGAACCATTGTTTTGAAGTAAAAGAAACATGGCGAATTATTTTACATTATGGGTTTTACACAATTCGATTAGTTTTCCAATTTCCTAACTCCGATATTGTAGTCAACTGTAAAATTAATGCGAGATTTAGATAGACAATTCTTGCAATAAGATTATATTTTGCTTTATAAATGGGAACAACGCGATATAACATAAGGGAGGATTAAAATAAGATATTGAAAAACATTTCGAAAATGGTTTTATTTCTGATCAAGATGCTGTTCTTGTTAATTAAGTATGATTTTTATTCATATCTAATACATACACATAGATGCATCGTTTTGTTCATTAGGGAAGTCATGAAATTCGAAATGGTTGATGTTTAGATTATAGTTACTTAATTTCAGGTAAAGAAAGAAAATATTATTAGTTTGTCGTTTTAAATGCAGTGAAAAGTAACACTTTTTTTTAAAAAAATGTCATGCAGATGAAGAGATTTTTACAAAAGAAAAAATTTCTCTTTCTTTTCGAATAATTACTTAAGAAAGAATATTAAAAGCATAATATATTTTTGAATACATATTTTTATTTTCCTTTTTTTAAGAAATACACTTAATACCTGAATACTAAAGACTAGTTTTCAACAGCAATTTTACATTTTTGATTTATATATATATATATATATATAAATTTAAAACATGATTATACTATATAAAATTTTTACATTGTTTTTTATGTTAACAAAATATGAAACATTACATAAATACAATAATATGCTTTAGAAAGGAAGTAGATGACTTTCAAATAAGCAATTTCTTTTTATAAAGCATTAGTTCTACAAAATCCTAGAACATCACTATAAGCACAAAATATGAAAATCTCAATAGCACGATTTACAATAGATACAGAATTTTGCTTACATTTGCAAATCTAATATTTAAAAACAAATCTAATGAAATTAAATTGTATTTTAATTTAATACAAATTAATTTTAGAGAGAATTTTTTTCTAATGGATAAAGCATGTGCGAGAATTATTCAAAGGCAATTTCATTCTTGTTCTAATTTTCAGGCAACTTGCTCAATTCTTAGACATTTTATAAAAAATTCTTTATTTTGATACCAGAACAAAACAATGATGCAAAATAAACAAGGACAGATTCCGGGAAAAAGAGAATATAAAAAATAATCAGGGGATATATAACTTGACACTTTTATATTCCCTAAATTTTAGATGATAGTGAATTTAATTCAATGTAGATTATCAAGCGAGAGCACCATAAGTGCATGAAATTGTAAGTTAAATTTAGAGTGTAGATAGAATTCCTGCAATTACAATGTTGATACGGAAAAATCCAAATATGCTCTAAGGAGAATACGATGTAAACGCTCCCATAAGCTGAACATGAGATACCCAGTACCAAATTCAACACAGGTATCAAAATATTGAGGCAGCAAAAAAGAACATAGTTAACAGCAACAACAACATTATATAACAACAAATCGCTATCCAACAATTGCAACCTCGCACAGAGTGCTCAAAGAAAACTCAAGGAAGATCAACGCTGCAGAATTACATTCAGGTATTTCGTTGAACTGAATACATCTTTGTCTGACGACTTTTTGTTGTTTCTGTAATAGAATAAATAAGCTTCCAGAAGGATATCATTTCTTCGCTTCTAATCGAGATATCACCAAATTTCCAGATGTTCCTAAGAATTTCGTAGCCAAAAAAAGTCAAACCCAGCATCTATTGAACATCTGTTTGAGTAGCAATATTACAAATCCATAATAATGCGCGCGCACACACATATACATATATACATAAGTAATTCCATCTCTCACAATCATTTTATTAACAGTGATATATCTGTAAAAATAAATAAATAACTGTAACTGCATCATTAGCTCTAGAAGTTTGGTTTCCCAGGATGAAGTAATTGGCTTTCTCTCTCTTACCCCATTTTTCCGAGAAACTATTCAAATGCCAGTTGAACACTAACGAAGACTATCGGATTATATACCAATTATGGAAAAGAGGACAGTTAAATCTTTTATTTAGAGAAAGAAAGAGAATACGTAACTTAGTTAACTTTACGGAAGGACAAATGGCGGCTCAAAGGAGGTTTAGCATTGGCTGAGAGACATTATCCGAGGAAAAGCCGAAATACAAAGGTTAGCATTTATTTCACTATTTTTTGATGGATGGTAGAGAAAATGAAAGGATTTTTTTATTTATTTTGCCATCTTTTTGGCTGACAACTGTTTCCTCTAGACTTCTAAATGGCAAGGAAAACGAATAAATCAGCTCTCTTGAATCTGATAATAAAAATTGAATCAGATTTTTTAAAACTTTTTTAAGACAACGGAAGATAGCTTTTTTTTCTGAAGAATATATCGCCCGATTCGTTTAGCGATTTCATTCATAAGAAATAACAATGATTAGAGAAGGTTCGCTAGGAAAAAAAAGGTTTTTCTCAAATGAAAGGTGTCCCATTTTTAATAAGATTAAAGGGACAGAATATATATATATATATATATATATATATATAATCATAAAATT
>JAPMOQ010018023.1:2463114-2493155 GCA_026543055.1 Argiope trifasciata
ATATAAGAGTATTTAAAATTTTTTCACAGTCTTAATGCAAATGACGTTCTTTAGCAGTTTTTAAATTAACCGTAATATTTCAATTATTTCATATCCTGTTCATGATTAAGACTTTAAGATTGGATCATGTACTTTACACAGTGGAAATAAGGATACCCTGATTGCATCATACATTTTATACAAAGTGTACAGAGATGCCCTGGTTAAATCATATACTTTATATAGAGTCTACAAGATACCCTGATCATATCATACAATTTATACAAGGTGTACAGGTATATCCTGATCAGATCATATATTTTATACAGGGTGTGCAGGCATATCCTGATTAGATCATATACTTTATACGTATCTAACACCTGATCATGTACTTTATATAGATATACCCTGATTATATACATTATACAAAGTATGCAAATTATACAGAGCATGGCCCTTTCATTATGAATTATTTTTACAACTTTTAAAGTACCGTCTAGAAAACTTGATCATATGAGAGTGTGTTTTAAGACATACAAATGTAGGAAAATTTAAGAAATATATGAAAAAATGAACTATTTAATGAAAACTCCCAATAATAATTTTATTTGTTTAAATGCGTTTATTAAATAATTTGGATGAAAATAATAAAGAATAAAAATATAATTCTGAAGTAACCATCTGCAAAAGTTGCGAGTGAAAAGGTATGCACACAGAGTTTTCTTTCTCCAAATTCGCTGTATTTTGTTTTTATTTCGTTCTAGCTTTGAGTCGGACTTTTAGATTGATTATTTCTGTTTGATTGTTGTTGTTGCTGTAACTTTTGGCCCTTTACAAGCTCGCTGACAGATACTGTCGCGATTTAAGCCGAAATGAGACGTCTCTTGTTTTTTCAGTAGCACCAACTAGTGACAAGAGTACGACTGAGCAGCTTCATGCTGCACTTTCAATTGCACAATCCTTTTTTTACGGAGGGGAGTATTCACACAACTCACAGATAGAACACAGAAGAACAACCATGTTCGAACTAGGACGCCCAGATAGCAGGGAAGACACGCTACACTTATACCAGGACCCCGGCTTTATATTTAATAAAAGTATATAAAACATATGAATAAACAACACATTAGAATTTAAAAAAATAATTATAATATGTCATTATTTATTTTTTGCATGATTAGTCAGCTTTTAGATTCATTGACCCTGCCATATAAAAGTGTCTAATTAATATAGGTAAGCAATACATTTAGTATTAAATAAGAATTATAATACGTCCTTCGTAAGATGTAAAAAAATACTTATAATATTATTAAAATTTAATTTTATTCCATCATTAATTACATAATTTCATTGAAAAAATTATGAATAAAAACATAATTCTGAACTAACAAC
Source organism: Argiope trifasciata (assembly GCA_026543055.1). Classification (NCBI taxonomy): domain Eukaryota; kingdom Metazoa; phylum Arthropoda; class Arachnida; order Araneae; family Araneidae; genus Argiope; species Argiope trifasciata. The sequence goes on from JAPMOQ010018023.1 coordinate 2,464,486, forward strand.
TTGTATAAGCTGAAGGCGAAAGGCATGCATTCAAAGTTTTCTTACGAAATACGATGCACATGACTTCATTTGGTTTTGGATTTTTAGATTGATTGAACCTGTTTTTTAAAAGTGTATAATCAATATGAGTAAACAATGCATTTAGAACTAAACAATAATGATATTACATATTAACTTGTCATTATTTCATTTTGTGTTGGATTGGAGTCAGACTTTTAGTTTGATTAAGCCTGTCATATAAAAGTATATAGTAAATGTGAGTAAACAATATATTAAATATTAAAATAATAATAACAGTATGTGCGTATAATTAAGTTACCTAATATATAGTGGACAAATAATAGTTTATTTCCAAATTCGTAAATTTCATGGCAATATTTAATAAAATTTATCAGCTTATAAACCCTTTTTAAATAATAGACAACAACCTATATGCATATACATTTCTTACATAGTGCTTTGCCCTAACATATTAATACGATCAAATCTAACAACACGCTGCAGCATCAGATTAATTATTTTCGAGACATTTTCTTCATTTCTGACATGGCTACGTTCTCTTAATAGAGCATCCCACTTCAAATGCACAAATTCCATCTCACATAGCTGCTGTGTCTAAGAAAATAACGCTGTAGACATAACGCGGAACCATCTATATCAATTACTCTGAACTCTTGCTTGTTCTGCTTAACAGAGTGAGAAAAATTTTATGACTTCGGTGGGAGAGACGAAGAAAGAATCTTGGTTGGGGTGAGAGGAGGGACGCTTTTGTTCAAAGGGACTAGGGAATTGTGTGGACTATCCCAACTATGCCAGTGACTCCTACTTCAAGGTGGAGGGACAGACAGGAAAAATGGCATATGTCGTCTCGCATTAAGCGGATGAGAGCACACCCTGGAATAAGGCGAGTCAGGCGACCTGTTTAATTAGACACGCGGGACAAGCATGCGAGTTATGTCCTTCATTTCAGTCAGAAGTTCTTATGTCTGTCACAATTTGGGGCTATTGTTGCTATCCTTGATCCCAGAGAACGAAAATAATTCCAAGGGTTTGATAAAATATAATCATTATGTCAGAACGGACAACTTAATTAAATCGAGACGGCGCTTCAAGGCATTTCGCAATTAGGAAAATTTTTCTCTCACAATTTCAAGTAAGTGCTTTAAGTATTTCCTTACTTTATTTTGTACTATGGGGTATTTTGTATCATTGTACAAGGTATTAGCTCAACTTGGGAATACTGAAAAATGTTTAAGTTTTAGTTTATGCATGCTGAAAAAGTTTTAGTTTATTGTTTTGTAACACAGAATCAATTTGAAGAAAATGACAGCAATTCGATGGAGATGCTTTGAAAAGGTATTTTTTTAATGGTAATCTATTTTGGCAAAGTTATGAATTTAGAAATAATTTTTTCCTTACTTTATCATGTAGTATGTTTTTTTTTATCGTGTATTATATTAGAAGATATTTGCTCAACTAGGGAACACTGAAAAATGCTAAAGTTTTGTCTCATGCATGCTATGGGTAAAAACTTAGCTAAATTGTTTTGTAAGAGGACAATCTAACAGAAAAAGGAAAAATCCCATGGAAATGTTTTGAAACAGTCTTATTTATTAAATGACAATCTGCTCTAACACATCTATAAGCTTAAAATCGAATTCAAAAAAGTAAAGCCTCCTCATGAAATTGTGTAAAATAAGAATTGTTTAATAAATAAAATTCGATGTTCTTGTTTGGCCTTCATTCTTTAAACAAATACATTTATAAATTTCATGGTTAAGTATCAAGATTAGCTAACTATTTTAAAAAATTCTTATTAAGAAAATATATAACAACATGCTAAACAGTTAAAAAAAGAAAGAAATACGTGTTTTTTAGTGATAAAGAAAAAAAAAACATGTATACGTATATGTAATATGTAATATTTAGTAATATGTGTTTTTTACTTGATTATCATTTATCATTGGTGGGGGGGAAGACATATTACTTACTTTTAAAAAATGTAAAATGAATCGAGTTTTAATGGCAAATGATCTGCTTTATTCTATAAATTGTTTTAACTGATTATAAAGGTAATTTCAATAAAAAAAATAATGTTATAAATTTAGATGGTAATGTCGACCTCAAATAGCTATTTATACGGCATTACATTTTTTACTTCATCAACATTTGAGTTAGTATATAGTTAAATCAAGTATAATTTTTTAATATATCAAATTTCATCTTTCTAGGTTATCTTTTGCTTTGTAGTTATCGAGATAAAATGCAAGATCATTAAAACATTATCAATAAAGTGCATTTAGTAATCAGATAATCCTTAAATATGGAGGTTCTTCAGAAGTTAGAGTTCAAATTTTTAATTATTTTTTACTAATAATTTCTCTGTATTTTGATACAACAAAGTAAATATTTATCATTGTAAGATGCAAAAATATTTAGAATCCAAAAATATCAATATATATGTTTTACTTTCGAAGTATGGAGAAAGCAGAGTAATCATTTAGAAATTCGAAATCGAGGTATTGACGAATCTTTATGTTTGAGACCCCGTTAAGTTTGAAAAATGCAATATTATAAAATGTCCACCTATCTGTTTATCTGCAATAAAGATAATTTAAAAAAACTTTGAACCAGACCTTAGAAATTTGGTATACTGCCTTAACAGTAAATATACAGTTTTCTATCGAGATTTGAATAAAATTTGCTCGGAGGAAATCCATACACCTGCTGTTGGATTGTAATTAACACAGTTACGAAATTAAGAGAACAAAACAGATAATATTTGGTTCATAGACTTAACATTTACAGTGCAAACACCTGCCAAATTTTGTTTTAAATCCAATTTATGGTTTGCTTGACTGTTAGTCTATTCGTCTGTTCAAATTTATTTTATTTTCTCACAAAATTTTCTTCTTTAAAACATGCAACACGATAGCTAAAAAAGGTGCTAGGTATAACCAATTTTATATAAGTTTACATAACTACAATTGCTGTTCTAAGTGGTTTTGATTTTAATGAAAGCTTGCTTAAAACTCAACGGTATCTAGATACTATTATCGCATGTCAGTGATTTATCGCCTAATAACTAGCTAAGGGTGACATACTATTTAAAATTCAGCTCAAAAGCTGATTTTTTTTGTCTAGAGCCCTTACCATATAAGATGTTCTAGGGCATGAAAGTTTATAAGAAAGTATGCGAGATAATATTGGGAAGATCACTCACGTTTCTTTTGTACTGAACAAACCTGAAATTCCCTCAGATCTGTACAGAATTGTATTTTCTAAATTAAACATTTTACATGGATAAAAGTTATTCAATATATTTCTTTTTTATGAAAGCATAAAAAATCATTGATCAAATTATGTTTATAAAATTGGTTTTCCGAAATTCAGCGAAATATTAACTCAAAATGTTTTATTTTCTCACAAAATTTTCTTCTTTAAAATTAGTTTCTTATTCAAAAAAATTAATTTAGATGTCATTTAAAATAACCCCTAATTGATTAAGTGTATTTGGAAAGTTTTACAATCATATTTGAACTTTTACGGATTTTCATTTCATTATTTTTCACAGCTTTATTAGAATTGAAATATATATTTTTTGGTATTAATTATGATTCATTATAAATTAATCATTTAATATTCCTCTGAAGATTACTATATGCATTTAATATCACTCTTTATCTCGTATTATTACAATCTATTAAAAATAAAAATAAAAATATTCATGCTTTAAAAATAAAAGAAAAACACGAAGTCGGTAAAAATTTAACTTTTATTTTCTAAAACTGTACAAAAAATATTTTGACCTCAATAAAAAAATTTCTTTTCATATTAAAATGAAAGTAACATTTCTTAATGATTTTTTTATTTTCAAATTTTTCTGACGTTTCTGTAGAATTCTAGTCTTTTGCTCTAGAAAGAATTATTTAAGCTGAACGAGTTTATTTATTTAAAAAAATAAACGCATTTATAAATGTTGAAAGCCTTTGAATTTGCTTTTAACTGAAACATACTTTTCAACACAATCTATTTGACTAGAAATTAATTTTTTTTTCTTTGCATTGACTAATGTAGGAAGAAAAATTTATTTTTTTACAAGCAAAATCATTCTATTGAAGCATTAAAAAAAGTTTTCTTTTGCTATTTGTTCAAAATCTGAAAACATTTATTTTAAATATTTGCTTTTAAACTGTCTCAAAGCTTTATTTATTTTATAGTTCTCTCTTTATTCCTGAGAAATACCTTACTGATATATGAAGTAAGCATGTACAAATTGGGAAAAGTACAAGTTGAAAATATTTATTCTAAAGTTTTGTAGGAAAAATATATTTCGAAAATGATTCGGTAGTTTTGTTTTAAATATTCCTATAAATTTAGGCTACCACATATTTTCCTTTACCCTAGAATTTAAAGGAGTCGCTGAGGGCATTTGCCTATAAAGAAACGTGGATTTGTTGACAGGGCTGAGATTTATTGCAATTTATTATCGCCGAATAAACAAATAAAAATATTTATCTTCATTAACAATAAACTAGAATGTATGTGACCTGCGCTCTACAAATCAGACCGTTTAACTTTGTCCAAATTTATTATATATAAGTCGGTATAGGTTATTCAGACAAGATTTCTTTCCAAATAAGAATTTTGTAATAAACTTCATTGCGCTTGTAAGATCACAAAGGAACGAGATTACTTTTAGAAGTGTTTATTCCAAATTTAACTGTATTAAAATGTGCAACTTGTATAAATTTTATAAAACTTTTAGATAGATTCGAGGGGAACTAGACATTTATCATATGACCCTTTAAAGTTTTAAAATGATTTGTTCTCATGTATTTAACTTGATTATTTATTTACTGATTTTATCATTTTTTAATGCTTGACAACACAATTTTGTTAAATATACATATTGTGATGCTTCTTTATACTCATACTTCTGCATTCGTAATTTGCTTGTATGGTATTTATTTTTGGACACTTGTTTTATATTTTTATTTACATATAGTTTAGAATTTTGCAATTATGTATATCTGTTGTTCCTTTTGATATGTTCTGTGGTTTGTGTTTTTATCTAATGAACTATAGTCAATTTCTGTAAGTTGCTTAATTTAAGTAAAGATAAGGCATACATGAATTAAATCTGTGCGTTCTAAAAATAACTTTAGAAAAATGTGATGTGCAAAATGAATGTGCAAAAATTTAGAATCTTAATACAATAAATGAATTTTAAAGCATAGTTTAAATCTACTGAGAAAAAGTATTTCTCAATTGCTAAATATTTTTTTATAATTCTAAATAGTCCAAACTGACAGAAATGTTAAAAGAACTGTTTAGATAAACATAAGTAAGTAATACAGGTAAACCTATATTATTTACTCCTGAGGTTTTTTTGAACATTTATGGTTTTTTGTTATACTAATCCATACTACTTCATTGTTTTAACTTCAAAAGTAAATTATTTTAATTTTGATAGAGTACTTCTTCCATGCAATTTAAATCAATTCACTTCAGATAAATATACGTGATTGTCTTAATATACTTGATAATAGGCTTCATTTAAATATTTGATATACTTCATAAATGATATGTTGTTGTTACTTATAGCACTCAGACGAGCCAGCTGACGAAGTTTGCAATTTAAGTCGAGTTTGTGCCTGAGGATAAAGACTCCTGATCACCAGAGGGTAGGAGTCTCAGTTCTAGATCATATGAAGATTGATTACACAGTCGCTTGCACAACCCCTATTCACAGGACTGGGTGCTCTTTCACATACTTGACAGATAGAATACAGGGCAAAGAACAATCATGTCTGAACCAGGATTCAAACACAAGACACCCGAATCAAGAATGCCTGCATACTTGATATAATATATTTTAATTAAAAATATACTTGAATGTCTTGGATTTTTTTAAAACCAATGGATGATATGACTATATTCAATAAAGCTTTCTGTTATGATGTATCCTACATATTTATAATATTTGAGGATTATAAATTTGGTGTTATATTATGACATCATTTTCGTGCTGATATGAACACAAAAAGCTGTTATTTTACCCACTTCCTCAAATTTGTATTGAAATGAGTACTACTAGCTAAATCCTTTAATCAGCCATTTTTGTCAGTAACCATCATCAATCTTGTCAATAAATTTTGAATTAATTCATTTTAATGCAATAAAACTGTTGAAAAACACTTCTTAATAATTAAAATTAATACATTTGTATTAATTTTATTTATGTATTCCAATTAAAATATTTGTGCTAATAATGTTATTTATAAGCAATGATATATCTATCGCATGCAATACATTCGTGGATCCAGATACAGTATTTATTGAAGTCAAACATTTTATAGTTACAATTCAAAATATTTTATAGCAAAATCTGATAATTAATATTAACATTTCATGTATGTAACAGAAATCCTCCGGAAAGATTTTTTTATAATTTTTATTGAGTTAGAGAGTAACAGAATTAGTTATGAGCAGGTCTAGCTGTCAGTTATTTCTCCTGTCTTCCCCTTTATATATTAGATCATAATTTAATTCAAACGCATGGTATATACATCCCCTCAAGACTCAGCATCAACCACACAACTTCTCTCTTTCCTCTTAATAGTCCTAGATTTCTAATTGATCCAATTATATTACGCATATGACCTGGAATTGTCATCGCATATCGTTAATTATTTCTGTTTCACGTTACTCTGGTTTCATAATCAATAGAGGAGCTCGAAGCGGCGTCTCCCCAACAATGGGATTCGACGAATTATCCGAATCAATGTCAGGGAAAGACGGAAAACGGAATATCTCTGGAGGGTGGAATTGCTATGGAAACTCCAAAAATCCCTGCGATTTATTTTAAAGTAATTAGTTAATCGAAAGTGAGTGCACCTACTGGCAAACCGTCACTTATCGGTGCTTTCGTTCCCTCTTCAGGTTTGGTTTGAAACTTACAGCATTAGTTGATCTTTGCCGTCACTTAAATTAAGTAAATATGCCCGTCTCTTAAACTGAGTAAAGTGCTTTCAATCTAAATATTAGATATATAGTATTTTATATCCCTTTTAATGCTTTTTTTTTCAAAATTTTTATGGAATTTGATATAGAAGTGATGGCATTCCATAAAGCAACGTCATAAAACGACAATAGAAGTGTTATGAATTAATTGTTAATAGTTTATTCATCATTAAAGCTTCACTTTTATTTTCGATCACAAAGATAAATCTTCCAACACAAATAGCTTTAAAAAATTGTTTCAATGAAATTTCACAAATTTCATAGCAAAGATTGAAAATCTTTATTTAAATTTTGAGTAGCAGGAATTTGTATCTTTCTAGAAGAATATATTTGTGAGATCAATAGTTTTATCCACAAAATAGCCTTATAATTTCTCTTTTTATTTATATATTGCTACTGATGAGGTAGTTTCCCTGCATCATATATCAGTTTATTATTTACAATTTAAGAATTATTATTAAGAGAGAAGTATTATTCGTCATGCCCTGATTCAGATGCATTTTAATTTGCATTGACTTTCAAATTATTAATAAAATCAAATACATAAACATTCATTCGATTAATCATGTAGTAGAGTCTGTTGCACAATATTAAATGGTATTATATCTTTCAGTATTGAATAATTTTATATAATATTTTGGCCATTGATTAATTTACAATCTTATAAAATTTATGTGACCTATTAGGATAGAGCTAAATTGTTTATTCCTGAAGTTTCTGATATGTTTCTAACAGATGATGAATGGCTGATCACAGAATAAAAACACCTGCAGATATGTTTTCCCCCTTTTTTAACTTTTTTGTACTTTTCTTACTGTTGTCAATGTGAACTAAAGTCAATCTGCCAATCTGAATTGGTGCTCACATAAAGCATGAGCAGAAATGGTTTACCCCAAGAACATTTATGCTATGTTTCTCTCTAATGTCGTCTGAACAAAAGATATTAAATAGACGCTTACAGAAAACATGACAGGAAATGATTCCCTTAGCTTTTTTTTTATTTGTCTTTGATGTACATATCAACCAAATATACTGGCATGCTGCTCACATAAAAAAATCCATGGGAAGAGTTTTCCAAAACTTTTTTGTCACTCAAAAATAATTTTTCTTTTGATCTGCAATAACGATGTTATTCCCTTTCTAACGTATAATTTTGTGGACATTTGAAAATGTAGCAAATCCAACAATAGTAAGAAGTACATAGCAATTTTACTGAATCTGGCATAGGTACTTTTCCGTTATACGGGCATCAGGAAAAAGTCACCAAATAATCGTTAGTTGGAAAAAGTAAAAAATCGCCAATAAATGTAATATTACGGCACATTTCCGGTAGTTACAATTTGCGACTCTCTTCGCGTTTTGTTCACAATAGTGACATTTGTTTTGTCATTCGCTTCTTTTGGCGACTTGACTCGCATTTGACTCACATTGGCGACATCTTGCTCCAATATAACGGAAAAGTACCCTGCCATATGATATTTAACAATGGCATGCTGTTTTTTCTTAAGTACCCAAAAACTGAATTCCTATTTTGGACGCCTTTTCTTCACTTAATTGAAACCAAAATTTCATGTAGAATTAAAATTAATTTCAACAGATCACAAAACAAGTCTCAATTATTATGCATTCAGTTATTGCAGATTCTGTTTCTGATCAATAGACTGTTAAAGATTTGACTGATTTGGTTTAAAGTTTCATAATAATCATCAGTTTAAATTTAAACCTCTATATCATATTTTATTTAATTGGATGTTTATATTTTATAGCTGAACTCACATTTGAAAAAAAACCGACCGACTGCGTCCTTATTTATTTCGTTCAAAAATTAATAGTACTATATAAAGCGGTTTTGAGTTAACATGTTCACAGGCAGGCGGAGAGACAGACGTAATTCAAAAATTGAGTTTTCACTCTTAGTAATGTTTGAAATGTTAAGATTTGTCAAGGGTTTGAGTTCAAATTTTGTGTAGAACTTTACATTCCCCTTTTGATTTATTTCATATATGAGAAAATAAAAGTAAAAATTCAAAAATTAGAAACCTATACTATTCTATATATTTTTACATTTTTGTATACCCAGTTTCTCATGCAAACCGTTTTCTTTGCTCGACAGCTTGCTCCACTTTTAACGACAAACTTCACAAAAAGGAATTATTTCTTTAAATCCGTTCCTAAATCAAATTTGAAAAATTCGTTTTATAATCTTTGTATTTTCATTTGATCTCACTACAATCAATCAATCTGTGATTGTGGGAAATTGCTCTTTTATTGGCTTATTCTGAATGCTTTCCTTGACTTCGAATTTATCACCAACCTTCTTTTTCCATCGCTTCAATGCTTTTTCCAACGGCTTACACAATTTACCTTTTGAATTTGCAGTTTAAATGTATTTCTAATTAGGTATTTTTGGACTTTTATATCCACAGAACAAAATTTTAAAAAATCAGAAATACCAATGTTTGGATTAGTAAAATTAGAATATAAATTTTATAGTTATCAAAAAATATTACAATAAAAATAAATATATACTGAATTCAATGTTTTTTGAAATTTAAGGTATTTCAAATTCACAGACTTGTGAATCTGTATATTTACAGAATACTTCTGAATGTCACAGGCAATATTTTAGGATAAGACATATATATGAAGATAATTTTTTTCATTAAATTCTAGAGTCAGATACACAAGGGAACGGAGATAGAGCGGATTTTTAATTATTGAATATGGATAGCAAATAGAAGAATATACTTGATTAAATATGTTTATTAGATTTCCAGTCCAGGTTTATTAGATTAAAATTTTGCAGTTGCATGCAAAATAGAATAGTTGCACTATATAGTTGTGCAAATTATGTAAATGACAGCAAAATTATTTGATGTATTTAAAATAAATATTTAAGAGCATGTCTCAAATGATTTACAGCTTCTCACTTTCTAATTTATCCGACTTGTTTCTGGTTATTTTATTTCATGAGATTTATTGTATCTATTATATTCTATTATATTGTATATATTTATTCCTATTATCTATTATGAACTACTTTCGTTACAGTTTATTTTCTTTAGACTAATTTACTTATAAAGAGCTCCGTGTAACAGCCATTATATGCAATTCCTATCTTTTGTTTTATCATTCAAACCAGAGAGAATAGACAGATCCAAAATGTTTCATATATTCTGTAATAAACATACTTGTGTATTATTAAGGGCATCCTGGTGATTAAGGATAAAATATTGTTAGTATACAAACTAAAAGTAACCAAAAGTATTTAGACTCCATTTCTCCAATCAATTTGGGAAAATGTTTACTTTTCCCCTCTTAACCCTTCAAATATTTCCTTCCAGAATACATTTACTATACAAGCACTATTTTAATTGAATATAAATATGTGTATTGTTGATAAAACGATAAAACATATGACTACACGTTATCGTCCATTTCTGACTATTTGAAAATCCATTGTCCTCTTAAATGTAATAACAACGCATAATTTGAAACCAGATGGTAAAATAAATTTATATTTTAAAGTAGATTTTGATGTGAAATAATTTATAGCAGGAAAAAAGTCGTCCTATTAAATAATTTATGTCAATTTTTAGAGCAAATCATTGGGAGATAAATTTATTTGAGCTTTATAAAAAGTCATAAAAACAGTTTCAAGTATTAATCATCTAATCGAAATTTCTCCTACTTAAAGAATATACAGATACTACCATATTATAAATTAAACATACATCATTCCAATAATTTCCTTCCAGAATATTATGATTAAAATAATCCTACATTCTTTCACCAGTACAATGTTGATTCTTTAGGGAAATTCTCCTTCAGGCATGGGACATACTTTTCACTTTGATCTACAACAATATTTAAACTACCTTCAAAATGGTTATACTTGAACACTTTCTGACAGTAAAACAAATCTCCTGAAATTGGTAAAATCTTTAATGATCATTTTTAACTTCAAAGAATTCCAAGCCGGTTTTGAATTTCTAACGATTCTCGCAAGCATTTTCAGTAAGTTTAAGTTTAAAGTTCAGTCACTAAGACACGATCTTAATTACGATTCCAATTAACGCTCATGCACACCGTTTATGAAGGTAAAAGAGAGCCATCAGATATTTATTCCCAAATCACCAATTGTTTAGATTTAAGGAAGAAGGTTTCAAATTCTTTTATTTTGCCATTTTAAGCGATATTATTATCTTACATCTTATATATGAATCTATGATTTAAATTTGGTCCTTAATTATTAAAGGACTAGATTCCCAGAAGAATATTTTTCTCTTGAATCGTTGAAATATCACGATTGAATTTCAGACCAAAGGATTTTTAATTTTCTCAATTGAATTCTATCGACTGAAACTATAAATGTAAACTTAATTTATGAAATTGGAAAGAATGTTGAATAAAATGTATATAATTTTAAAAATTAATGATTTACATCACTTCATTATGTTGTTATTATTGGTCTTAAAAAATTATTTAATTACCAACATGATTTTACTCATTTTTAACAATATAACTTACGATATGACTAAAATCTGAACATAGCTTGCTTCCTTTTTAAATGAAATTTATATCTGGATTATCTTTCTATAGATTCAGATAATAATGGATCAGATATTATAATGGACCATATATAATGGATCAGATATTATAATGGACCATATATAATGGATCAGATATTATATTCTTGTTTTTATAACTCCGATTTTATAGTTGCCAAATAAAACTGGTAAAGTTGTAGTTTCAGAATAAATTCGTTTCGATCAAATGAATCATTTACAAAATTTGTACTATAGTATACATTTTCTTCGTTCAATGCAAATTCCCATTAATATTAAAACAAAACCGAAATTTGAAGAAAAGAAAGCGACAGAATAACTCAACGTTAACATTAATTTTAATCAATATTTTTTTTAAACAATTATAGAAATGCGTATAAATAGTGTGATTAAATGAAAATGATTATGAATGTAATAATGAAATTTTGAATTTTAATGTAGTTTAAAATAATTTTTCTGAAATAATTTCCTTTACTATTACTGTGGAAGAAAACACTGGGGAACATACATACGTATTACATGAATCTCCACATTAGCATTTATTTATATCAATTCTTATTATAAAAGCTCCTAAATCCATGATAAAAAGTCAATGTTATAATTCTCTTCATATCATAAGATCTCATTCATAACCAATTCCTATTATACTATAAAATTATATTATTTAAGCTCCTGAATTCAAGCAGCTCATGAGTTTGACACTCTCGTAGACTACGCCAATGAGGGATCATTTTGCTGGTGTAATCTGGTGAACGATATTTCTTTAGTACAAATATTGATAGATATTTCTCTAGTGCAGATTTTGAAACTATATTTCTTTAACAGAAGTCACTATATGAAAGCAATGGAGCAAAAGTTTCTGTAGTCACGCATTTTTATTTTATTTTTTAATCCGCACAAGTGCAGAATACTTAAGACATTGCCAAAATGAAAAAGAAAAATATCTGTATTGCCTTGAAATGCTTGTTTATATGAAAAATTAAATTAAAAAGAGCATATAAAAAGGAAAACTTCAACAAATTTATAACAAAAATAAACTCTTTTAAAATTAGCAGAATTATGAATAATATTTGTATCATATGTATAGATAATACAAATATATATTTGAATATTTGTAATAGCTTAATAATGATGTCGAAATTAAATATGGCATAATTATAACATCTTGTTGAAATGCAACTAATTATTATTGAAGTGGTCGAATGTTTGATTTTAATATGGCTGCAAACATTTCTTTTATAATAATTTGCCTTAAAATTGCTATAAGAAAAAAATAATTTCTCATAATTTCATGTTCAACTCACCTTTAAAAATTAACAGCATTCTTTCTCTCTCAAAATGTAAATATATCCACTTCACTTGTTAACGGGGAAATGCAGAAAAGGCATAAATATTTCATAAATTGCTACAATGACAATTTTTATTAATTCATTTAATAATAAAAATTGCTGCTCATGAACTCATAAAGTCCATGTTTTAATTTTACCCAAGGACAACGATAATGCATGGATTATTTAACTAGTTGAATTTGATATTTCTCTACCACAGGTTTTGATATTTAGATACATAAAAATAATGAAACACTTTTTTTCTTTATTCTTATTTTTAAATCATCATAGAAGGATAACTCCACCGTCAAATAAAATTTCCATTGGTTTGCAATGTTAGTTTGTATGAAGAATGATCTTAAAACAATTAAGGAAGAGCGTGTGAAGCAGGGGACATTGGAACATTTTTTTAGTAAAATAAACTCGATAGAAATTGGCAAAATATTACAAATTATCGGTAAAACTAATAAAAATTAAATATAAGGTGCAAAATGTGTTAGGGTTTTTTTAAATATTTTTATTGTAATACAACAAAGGATTGTTTATTTTTGATACAGAATTAAATAAGCATTATCGTCTGAGATATATGATGTTTTCATATCATTAGAAGATACGATTCTAAAAATTTCAAAAAAAAACCCCATTAAATTTCTTTTACTGTGAATGCCTTAATATACATCAACCAAAAATAATCATGTAATCTGTTTAAAAATGAAAGATGTGAAACATAAAAATTCCATCAAACATTATATCACAGAGAGATTTGATGAAACACAATATTATTCTTCATATAGATTTCTTACTATAAATATTAGCATATATAATATAATATAATATAATATAATATAGTATATAATATAAAAATATATAATATAAATAGAATGGAATAATCATTATTAGAGTTCCTTTTTAAAATATAAAGATAATGCTATAAATTTAGATAAACAATTATTAATATAATTACATAGAAATTCATGTTTATATAATAACGTTATTAATATAATTTCATATACATTATTAATATAATTATCTAATTTTGACATCATACTATAAGAATATCAAATAATCTCCAATATTGATTTTTAAAAATATTTTAAAAATAATCTTGAGCCTGCAGGAGATGCATCGTTATTCAAACTGATATCGATTGCAATTAATAATGATCAGGGACCTTTATTATATTATGATCGCATTTATGAAATGCTGCATCGAACGTATCACTCCTCAGAGAATCGTGACCAACTATAATTTCTTCCCATTAGCCTTTATAATTAGATACCCAATAAAATGGTTGCAACGAAAAAACAGTACAATTTCCTCACAACTTTTAAATTATCTATTCGTAATCAACATAGAGTATGTGATGATTAATTCATCTCTGAAACATAAAACCTGAAAATTTCTAATAACTTCCAATATTTATTTTGATTAAAAAAAAAACGCAATTTCCGAAAAAAAAAGGTGAGAAACAAAAGAAAAACGGACTATGAATCATCGGCCAAAACGCCATGATAAACGGTTCCGAATTTTAACACGTACTGTAGAGGATCATCAGCAAATCTCACGACATTTAAGAACAAAAGGCGCTTAAATTAATGACGTGCCTGAACTGGGGAAAAATCGAGCCATAAAAAAGTCTGGCTATTGCCCCTCTGGGATGAGTTTGTCGCCTGCACCAGAAACCACCTCATAGCTCGATGTCTTGTAGAAGGCGGTTTCACGGCTGTTCACAAGTGCTACGCTGAATATTAATGATATTGCACTCATAATTAATAAATGTTTCCCTGCCGGACAATGTTTAACAGGGTTTGTAGCAAATTACTTCTGATGATCTTTTCGGGTCCAATCTTTTAAACCTTTTCTCTAGAATAATTTTCATTAAAACAGTTCATTTATCTACATATAAGCTCAGTTTACCAAATAGTTTGAGATAATTAATTTGGAATACTTTTACTCGCATTTTATATTATTATTTAAAATACATATGCATTTTATATTATTTATTTTAAATACATATGTATGCGCTTCTGACTGTATGTTACAATTAAACGAGAAAGGAAATACGTTATTATATAAATTCTTGTATTGTTTCTTTGGACAATTTTCCTATTCTTGTTTTATATCAATATTTAAGCCATATTTTTCTCAACAACTTTCATTACTTTTAACCGCTTGGTTCAGAAAAAAATGATATAACAAATAACTTACTAAACAGATTCTATATATAGATGATTTACAGGACTTTTATCAGTTTAATTGAAATGTATTTTCACAAAGCATATTAGAAAAATAATTCATTCTTTTAATAATCATAAAATTAGAATAAAACATGAAATAGTCTGTTTGGAGAATTTTGATATCTAATTTTCTTATGTACTTTAATAAAATTATCTTTAATGATTGATAATGTGAGAATTATTTAGTTAATTAGAAAAATAGGAATAATTTTAAGAAATTTTTTTAATTATAATGATAAATAATTTTTATTATCCGAATAGTAAAAACAAACACTCAAAAAATTCATTTTTTTGTAAAAGTAGTCAAATATGACGAAAGATAATCACCACCTTTTAATAATCATCATTTTTATTAAAATATTATTAAACATTGAATTTAACTTCCTAATTATAATGATGAATTGCGAGAATTTTATATATGATTTTTATTGGCTTTATTACCATTATCATTAATTAATTGAATATGTAAATTATAGAAAAATTATAGTTAATTTGAACAATATGAATAAATTTAAGAAAATTCCGTTTAATAAAAAACACTCACAAAATTTAAATTTTTATAAAGGAAGTAAAATGTGAAGGAAGATAAATTATTCAAAAATCGTACTTAATTTTGATAATTTCGTGTCCCTGTTATGATCTTAAATATTTATGGTGAATCCAAAATAATAAAAAAGAATTTATTATAATTTAATTTTAAGACAAATGCTGTGGAATTAGACTGTATATTCATTATTTGGTTAATTTTTAATGGTAATTTTCTTTTTTTCCCAATCTGTAAATATAATACATATCTTTAACTTTTGCTAACGGTCAGATTTTATGTTTACCTTTTGATTCACATTTTATTAACTGAATCACCGTTAATTTTCAGATTCATTAAAATTATATCTTGTTGCATATTATCGGTCTTATTTATTTCAGAAAGATTTAAAAAAAAAGAATAAAAATGAATTGATTTTATAAATATAAACTTACTTTAAAAGTGAATTTAGCAGACGGACTGTCAGTTGTTTGTAAAAAGATAACATAATATGTAAGAAGAACAAAGTGTATGTTTGTAAAATATGAGCAAGGTATTCAAAAAGTTCAGTTATAAGAGTTCTCAAGGGTGCAGAAATTCATAGTCGCTATTAAATCACACATTTAAGCAGACTAACTATAAAAACTTTTAAACATCAATCAAACTTCAAACATCAACAAACTTTTAAAAACAATGGAGCTGTTGTTGATTGTGAATCTAATTGTGGATTCCTTACAGCAGTTTCAAACTACTGTAATGAATCCACCTGTAAGGAGCTTGAGTGTAAAGAAAAAAATACCGGACAGAAATTAATCGACTTTTAATTGAAGTCTACAGTGTGACTGCAATTTCAAAGAAACAGGTCTGATTTTTTTTCCAAAGAATTTGAATATATGAAATAGTTTTGCAATTGTGAAATATGTCAAATTCGTCTACCATAACTGCTGTTTTGCAGGTCTCATAGAAGCCTGTCCGCTTTCTTGTAAGAGAGATTGCACATCAACTCATAAGCTTCGCCAACAATGTACTGAATATTATGCAGAAACCAGTGAGTGTGGTTCCTCCAAAACTGTCTTGCACACTCTCAAATATACATGTATTGCAAGAGAACGCCTTATATACAGCATTGGCATTTAACAGCTAAGGAATATTAACTTCCGGCATACATTTAGCATGTTTATTGAATCTATCGTGCAACGCTTGGCGTCAGTTGATGATTAATCCCTGACAAGCGTTATTAGTATCCAAAAATGAAATTTGTGTTACAGACATTTTTTTCTAAACATTGAAATAAAGAATGGTCACAATATCAATAGACTTGCAAAAAAATCATATACCTGAATTCATATATTTAAGTCTTTGCGTTTTTGATCATCATATTAACATTTCTCTGAAAATATACACTGACAGACAATCAATGCAATATTAAAATTAGTTTAAAATTTAACAGTTTGAACTGCTATGAATATTTGAAGAAAAAATTCTTAAAAATGAAGTTGGTTAAAGATATTTACAGATTTTTTAGTTCAAAAACTATACCACTGCTGAATAATTATTAAAGTTGATTAATTTTTATCATTGCGATGGACAATGTTTCAAATTTCTTATATTTCGAAGATAAATAAATAAGCTTTTAATTCTAAAATTAGAAGACAGTTCTTCAAAAGGTTTTGGAAACAAAGCAAGCTGACAAAAATTAATAAATTAAATGAAAAATGTTTTATCATTCTAACATACTTTTTTAAACAATCCTAGCTCCTCCCTTGTAGAAAATTTGATAATTTACTCGTACCAAAAAGAAACACTAAAATATTCTTATTGAACTTTAGTGTAACATTCTTTAGGATCAAAAAGCCAGTTTCTTTATTCTCTCGGGAATAATTACTCTTCTAAGATTTCACGCAGTTAAAAATAGATGAAGATCTATTTAATAGGAAACGAAATTGCATTAGACAGGTTTCGTCAGGCAATTCTTTCAACAAATTTTATCGCCAGTAATTTGTAAAATCATAGCGAATTCATTGTATCGATGTCAACAAATGAAAAAGAAAGAAAAAGTAATCAAAAATTCAGATCTAGCTCCATTTTTTAGATGTCTTGATTCCAGAAAAATTTAGAAAAAACATTCGCTAATTAACATCCCATTGATGATATGTGTAAATTATTATTTATTTTATAATTTTAAACATGAGTTTATAAGACTATTGCTAGAAATAAATCAATCATCACATGGCAATTTTAAGTATCTGAAATATTACATTTTTAAAATTATAAAAAAATGTCATATTTCGGTAGTCGAAGGTTTTGTGTGTGTTTTTAAATACTGGATTTCTGTTTTGGGAATATATAAACAGTTTATATTACAACTGTTAACTGATATTTTAGATGTTGATTTTCCTAACTTTTGAACATTAAAACATTTGGTACACATGTTTTTTTTGTTATTTTAATCAAGGCTACTGATGATTAATTAATTTTTTTAGAAATGTATCAATTTATGGACAACTATTTTCGCAGACAATTATATCCAATTACATCTTCATTGTTGATTTTTTTCTTGAACATGATGACTTTAACCAAAAAAGAAAAACATTGTATCACTAATATTTTAACACTAATTTCATAATTTATGAAAAATTACAAACATTTTCTACCTTCGCAGCTTAGTTATCTCCTTATCTCCTTTATATTTCTTAAAATATGAAGATTTAAAGTTTTTCCATCAATTAGGCCAAAATAATAACGAGTTCAGTTCCTTATATTTCTTTCTAAATCAAAAAGTATGTATGCCGAATTTGATACTCTTTAGTATTTATCTTCAGATTCGGCATATCTTAATACTTCAAAATTATAAAACGTTCTAACCTTAGGAAACATAATTTGAAATTAAAAATTTAAATTCAATGTCAATCAAGGTCAGATAATTTCATTTTGAGTTTAAATCCATTTCCCCAAGAATTTTTATGACTTAATTGCAAAACGAATTACCAATCATAGTATTAATTCTTTTCCCATAGAAACTATATAGAAGCAGGGAAAATTATTAATTTCCACATTTGAAACTTTAATTGTTTTTATTATTATTTTAAAACAGAATAATCAACCATATAATTGATTTTTTTTCAAAATTGAAAATGAAGTATTAAAAATCATTTTAGTACTCAAAATTAAATTATTTCATTGCGTATTTCAGTATTAAAAACGTTGTCATTTGATTTTAAATAAGCATGGATATATGAAGCAGAATTTTTTTAAAAAAAGTTTTCTTTTTGAGAAATCCAATAATTTTGAAAGTTTCTGCATTAAAGCATTATTTTTGATTAACACATTACATTCTTTTATGTTAATGTTTTTCCGTATTTTAATAATGCATAAATAGTCTTAATAATGTTTATTGGATAAGCTTCCGTAATCTCTGAATAATGGAAGCTTACCCAATAAACATTAGCATTATGTAATATTTAAGCATCTATTTTTTTTTCCTTATAAATATTTTTATGATCTTTTATGCATTCTCTTTCTGAGTACATATTATGAAATAATAAAGATATAAAAAGTTATAGACGTATTTTAAATCGAGTGAGAAATAAAATTAATTGGGAAAGATTTTGTTCAAATAATTTCTTCTATGCTTATCATTGAAAATAAAATAGATTGGCAAAGATTTTGTTTAAATCATTGTTTTTATTCTTATCATCAATAGTAAAATGAGTCGAGATAGCTTCTGTTTAAATAATTCTTTCTATGCCTATCCGCAAAAACTGATTGACTTTTGATATATATTGTTAAATAGAGGGGCATCATATCTATGTTTTGCCATTAACCATTTCAAATATATATACATATTTATGTGTGTGTTCTTGCGTACATGCGTTGTTTGTGTAAGTAAACATTTAAAGATAACAATTATGTAAGTAATACTAAATTTCTCCTAGCTCGTAATTAAAGATGAGTAAAATTAATAAATTATAGGACATATTTTTAAATGTTCTAGCAATTTATTTGCATACTTTTTATGTTCTACGATATTTTCTGCCATGTTTACATAATTTAATTCTCATAATTGTTTCGCTAATAAATAGAGAAAATAAAAAAAATAAAAAAAAATAAAAATAATCAAACAATAACTTTAACAACAACAAAACAAGATACATTTTACATTATAAAAATATCAAACTTAAACATAATAGAAAAAAATTTGCAAACAAAACAAAACTAATAAAATATATTTGATCAAAATATTTTAAAAGATAATAGAGAATTAAGTATAACATCACACAAATAAATGGAAGAGCATGAACAATGTCAAGAAAAAAAATATAATGAAAGTACCTTTTTTAAACAGTTGTCGCATTATCAGTTTTTAGATTATTCATTGCTGCAAATTTTTATTAAAAATATCTAAATGTATTTATTACGAGTCCCACCAAAAAAAACCTTGGAAAATGTTCATATCATAATTGAGGATCCTTTATCATAATATTTTTCTATTATTTAAGATAAAACAGTCTGTAAGTTCCCTCAGCGGATTTGAAAAGCACCTTAATGTATCACAATAATTAGTCTTATTAATTAATTTTCTTTTTGTGAAGAAACTGCATAAAAACGGAAATATCCATTAAATAACGAAACTGTTTTTTCCTAACATATATCAAATGCACAGGAGGATCATTTAATTAACATTGGAAATATATTATTTTAATATATCGACTACTTGTTAAGTTTCAAAGAATTTTTTTACAGTTGTTTTGTACTAAAGAATATATCAAATTGCCTTCTTTTCTGTTATAACGATGTTTACTCATAAATTTTTGCTCATAAAATGTGTAAGCATAAATTAATAATTAGGGAGAAAACACTCGAAAAATTTGCCTGATAAAGGTAGATAATAGATAATGAATATTTTTTGCAGATTAGGTGCAAAAAATGTACTTCGGAAAGATTTGAAAATACGTATGTCTAATTGAAAACGAAGTCCAAAAATATAATTCTAAATTTTCACATCGGTATCAAAACAATTTAAAATATTTAAAGTATTGCAGTATTAATTTGATTGAAAATATGTTATTACTTGAAATATTTATTGATTTCTAACATGAGGTAATTTAACAATCCACAAATAGACTCACGTGTATTATCACGATTTATGTTATTATAACATGATTAAGTTTCAAATTTCAGTGATATTTTTATATTGAAAAATAAAAGAATATTTTCTATTTGTTTACTTTTCTCCAGAATTTTCTATGAAAAAAATGCCAGAAAAACAAAATTGTGTTCGATTTTATAAATTTCAGTGTACTGAAGCACTCATGATTGAAATATCGTCTTTGACAGACATTCTTGGTTAAAAATTGTACAAGGAATTAAAACTATTTATCATTAAATTGAATTGAAACTATTTAATATTAAAATATGCCACTTTGACATTAAATTATATAGTGCTCTATAGGATAGGAGTTTCATAAGTTTAAAAAAAAAGCGAATGAAGTGCATTTTTCAAAATCCAAAATAATGTAGGTCTTTTCTGGTTAGCTCTTTGCATACAATTAGTCTTATAATTTCAAGACTTATCTGTAACTATAAGCATGAAATATAGAAAATACGTTTCTAAGTAATAAAAACTTGCTATTTCAAATATATGCAGAAAGGAAAGAATAGTGTCTGTTTATTTTCTTGCTATGATCGAAACGCCTGATATTTAGAAATATTAGGCATTCTATTTTCATTCTTAGTTAAAAATATTGTCTATCTCGATCAATATCAAATCGTTTCCTTTTGAGTATTTTTTTCCAAATTTTTGCACTACTTATTTCCAAGACTATTTGAAATTCAAAGCATTAAAATTTCTTTAGAATTTTATTATTGTACTGTTTCCTTCGAAATTAAATTAGATTTTTTTAATTTCAATGTTTAGCTTTTAAGATGAGGGTGAGACATGAAACATTACATATTTCTAAATATGAAAAGATTCCTAATTTATATAATTATAAGAAGCAAAGAGCAATATGTGTTTTTTTCCTTTGTATTATCGAAATGCGGTTTTAAGCTACAACTCTGTACCATAGTTCAACCATCTGCAGGTAGGGTTACTTTACAAAAAAAAAAAAATGAATTTCTTTTCAAAAGTTACATATTTTACCCAGAGTAGAAACAAGAATTTCTTAGAAATTCTTGAGGGAAATTTTAATGAGAACTATTTTTTCTATTTGGGCTTTCTGAGAAAGAATTTACAGCCCTTATATTATTACTGCATTCTGAAAAAAAATACATGCTGTATTGTTTTAAATATCAAAAATTGATTTAATTAATTCAGAAATTATTCAAGATTTAACGCTACCAACAGCGTGAAATATTGTGAGTTTACTATTTTTTTAATATTACACTCTCTTCATTAAAAAATTCCTAATTCAAATATATATAAAATACAAATAATATATGTGTTTTTTTTGTTTTCTTTATATTATCGAAAAGGAATTTTTAGCCATAACTCGGTTCTATCATTTAATCATTTGTGAAAATAGTTACTTTATAAAAAAATCGAAAAAATCGAATTTACTTCTCGACATACGAAATTACTTCCTTAATGTTATTATTATATTCCAAAAATGAATGCATTTTTTTGTTTGCGTTAAATTTTAAATATCAAAAGTTGCTTTGATTAATTTAGAAATTATTTTTTAAAAACTTCATGACTTAATTTTAAAGACAAGCATGAAATGCTGTCATTTCAATGTCTCTAAATAATTGTTTTCCAATTCAAATATCTATAAAATACAAAGAACAATATCTGTTTACTTTCTTTTTATGATCGAAATACAATTTTACACCCACAACTTAGTACCACCGTTTAACCATTTGCAGGAGTGGTTACTTTACAATAAACGAATTTCTTTCCTTAAGTCACGTTCTTTACACACAATGGAAGCAAGAATTCTTTACCGTGGTGACTGGTTGCTTTGCTTTCTTAAACTTCGAAAGACGACAGCCGGAAGAGGTAAGTAAACAAGAGAGACGACTTCAGAATCCCTTTTTTATGTATTTATCCCTTTCTTTCGCTTCTAACAGATCCCCCAGTCCCCTTTTTACATTCTTCCAAACGAATCTTTTCCATTGAAGAGGGCGAATCTGACTTACGCACACATCACTGTATTTTCTATGGAGGGATCTTTGTTTGGTATTCTACTCTACTTCTGGTCTAAATTTTAAGACTTGAGAATATCTGCTCGCTCTCCACTGCTTCTATAGTGGTTAGTAATCCAGAATTTTCTATTATTTTTTTTTGGAAATCTCTTTTTCTCGTGGTTATTGTTCGGCTGGTATGCCGGCAGAATACGAATACAGTTTTTATATCGTTTTAGTTTATACGCTCTTCTACGTGCAATATATATTTCGAAATATTTCGTGGACAAATTTGTAAACATTTAAAAGTATCGTGATTCACCATAATTTGTCACTTTATTAATGCTTCATAAATTATTTACGTGTTCCTTTTTGTCTGTACACTTAAAATAAGTATTTGATTTCTTTATTTTTTTTATTCTGACGACCTAAGGTAAATATATAAATAAATCAAAATAATGGTTGTATTGAATATAAGTAAGAAAATCTATTTAGATGCTTAATTTTGAATTAAAAGTAATTAAAATTTGGTGATTGGTTAGATACGATTTTGATTTATTAAAATACGAAATTAAAAATATGATTATTATAACTAATAAATAAATACATTAATAATTATATGTAATATACAAATTAGATTAAGAAAAATATAAACTAATAATACAATCTGCAGTGCATCATGTACACTGCATAAAAAATTAGAAGGGCATACGTTTTTGTAACTTTTCTTTTGTGTTGGATAATAGATTCTTATGTAGGTTTTATTTAACATTGCTTTATTTATTTTCATCTAAAAATTAAATAGTAGCCGATCTTTATAATTAGAAAGAAGAGAATATATTTGATAGATCGTGTAGGAGTAGAAGAATAATTATATACTTTATGAAAGCTATTTTCCTCAGAAAAATACATTTCTTTTAAGATATCACTGATACTTTTAAGATATCACTGATATATCTGATTTCAGAATGCCTAGAGGCATACCTTTAAAAAATTTCAAAGGCTCATGTTATTGTTTATAAAAATGAAGGTAAAGGTGTTAGAAAGATCCTACCTATACTGCTCTCCAGCCCCATCACCATCTCTAACTTTATTGAAAATTCAAATTGAATGGGGACAAGAAAGAATACTACATGCCTAGAAAGTTAACACCTCTTGATAAAAGGAAGCTTGCTCATGAGCTTAAAATGACTAGTGGAAGAGTTGCAAAAGCTTGAAATCAAGCAGAACTTATTCCTGTGTTCTAGAAAAAAGTTTACAACTGTATCCCTAAGTCCAAGTCATTAGTTTGGATTAAAAAAAGTTTCGAATAGAAAAAGCACATACTACTAATAATTTCTGTTTGGGTAAGGGACACATTCAATAGATAACAGAATGTGTTTTATAATTTCAGATGAAAAAAATTAACTTACATGGTTATCAATACTACTGACATTGTCAGAGGGATGCAAAACTATATTATTCAACTATACAAATGGGAGGAGGAAGTTTGATAGTCTGGTTAGCAGTTGATTATGTAGAAGGAACAAGTTAAGTCTTTCTCAATGGTTGGCAGAAACATATAGACTGCATTAATGTTCTGGAATTTGAGCTTCTTATTTTCTCGAATTAGGAGGAGAACAGTGGGGATGATGAGCAAGATAGAGAAATAATCCACACTGCAAATGGAGTTAAAAATTGGTTCACTTCAAAAAGAATGTGGATTTTATCATGGCTGATCTAAATATAGTAGAAAAATTTTGTGCAATGCTTGTTCGTCGAGTATACACCGGTGGGAAGCAATTTGAATCGCTCTCTGAGCTTCGAGTTGCATTAAATACTTCATGGGATAGTTTTTGTCAAACAGAAATCCTGTCTTTGTATGATTCACGTTAGAGAAAATATTCGATGCCCTAAAAGCTAATGGAAAGAGTATTCTTTTCTAGAAATGCTTATATTATAACAGTCCTTCAACTTTTTTTTTACATGGCTTCAAATGAAAGAAGCCATTTTCATTTATACTATATTTTTGAGTATCATGTTAATGATACTAATATTTTTTCGGTGAATGATAAAAAAATTCTTAGCAAAATAATTGCATGAAAGATTTTTTAAAAAAATCTTTAATTTCTTGAAATTATAGTGTCTTTACTTTTTCTGGTAATTCAAGTACAGTACAGAATTACTGTGGGCTATAAGTATGTACTGTAGGCAGAACTACTGTAGGCTATGATTACTGGTATGTCAAGTATAATACTATTACTGTAGACTATGACTACTGGTATGTCAAGTATAATACGATTACTGTAGGCTATATTCATTAAAATAATGAATTCCAAATTTCCCATACTTTGAAAGATGTACTATACATTCTGATGATGATTGAAAGTGTACAAAAAATATTGGTATACCGTTGAAAATCATAACTAAAAAAAAAGGAAATTGAATGGCTATTAAATGACTAGCTGTTTAAAAATAATTTCATACAAATGTATAATAGATGCAAAAAAATTATAGACAACCAATGAAAAATAAAAAGAAAGCCAGGAACTAAAAATAAAGAAGCAGACATAAGAAGAACATTTGGAGAAGTTCTAAATGGCTCAAGCAGAAGAGACTACATAATATTCTAAGGTAACAGTATCATTTGAAATTAATTAGTAAATAAAAATTTTTACCGAAAATAGCCAGTTAAAACTTTGAAAAAAGATAAATAAATAAATAAAACCACAGAGAAAATTATAAATTTATATAAATGAAAGGTAATGTAAAGCAAATAAATAAACAACTAAAGTAAATAAACGGGAAAAATAAATATTACATTATTTTGTACACATTTATATGTATTGAGCATATTATATGCATGTATTGGTTCAGTCTAAGGTAGAGTTCATGATCAGGTACAAAAGGATAGATAAAGAGTTCTTATTACATTTTCTTCTTAACTCAGAAGGTATTATCCATTTTCAACAGTGTTTGATTTTTTAAAGCATATTATGAAGGGCTAAGATAATAGTTAAGTTCCATTTAAAGTTTGCAACAGTTAAAAAATCATCAACATTTGAAGTACTATGAGGGATGTAAATTTGCTTTACTACAAGGTATAATCAACAAAAAGTCTTTTCTTCTTTACAGTAAAATAACATATGGCTTAAAAAGTCCTTTTTCCTTTGTAGTAAATTAGTATATGGCATATTATAATAATATAACAAATAATAATAATAATATAATATGAATAAATATATACGATTAAAAGTAAAAATCCAAATGCTAAATATAAATAAAATTCAATTCTATATAAGACATTTTTATGAAATGATAGTAAAATCTCCCTTTCTTATAATAAAAACTTTTTTGCAAGTAACTAACTTTCTTTAACTATAAGAAAACATTTTTTAAAAAAATTCTGACATTTCTAGAATATAAACAATGCTAACAAAACAGCAAAAATAATCCAGTTCAATATCTGCCTGCTCAAAACCAGATATATTTTTTTTTATTTTGTGGAGTAAAATAACATATGATTCCAAAAGTCATTTATCCTTTATAGTAAAATAATATATGACATATGATGATAATATATCATATAATAATAATAATGTAGATAAGTATTACTATAAAAAGTAAAAATTAAAATGCAAAATCTAAATAAAATTCAGTTCTACATAAGAGATTTTCATGAAGTAGTAGAGAATGACTCATTTCTTGCAATAAAAACTTTTTTTCTAAGTAACTAAAACTTTTAAACTGTTGCAAATCATTTTTTTCACATCCTAGCATTTCTAGAATATAACCTATACCAACAAACTATAAAAAATCCTCTTCAGTATCTGCCCAAAACCAGAGGAATGTAAAAGTCTTTGGAGAATAATTATTCAGGACCTGAACTCCACAAAGAATAGATGGAAGTCGACTTAATGGGTTAAAGGACTTCGCAACATAGAGCTTCGTTCGGCAGTTCTTTCTGTACCTCTTACCCCATTGGTCATTAGTGGAGACGTTGCAAATTACTCTGTGTTTTCAGTGAATAGTAGATAAAGCAAAAATGATTCGGAAAAAAGTAACGGTGCTCAGAATTAAATTTCGTGATTTCAGAAGGCAACGAGAAAAAAAAACTGAACAAAAAATTTTGGTTTCAGTTATTAAACCATCTCAATTTTTCTTTCAAATATTAGGATATAAGTGAGGAGTCAGTCCTGGAAGTTTTTATTCAATACTCTTAGTTATTTTTAAGCATAAAATCACAAGAATAGTTATTTTCAACGGATAATTGACGTATTCCATAATTTGTAATGTGTAAACGAATATTTGGAATAATTGTCCCAAGTATAAATTACATGATGAATTTATTGTTTTATGAAAATCTATCGATTTGATAATATTTATCATTATAAACAGGAAAAAGAATTTAAAAAAAACTTTAAAACTGAAAAAAAAACTTATAACATCAATTGCATCAATTGTTATCAAAGCATGAATTGAAATATAAGTTAAAATGAATAAGATAAATTTTCTATCAGATCGAGATCACTTTTAAATTATTTAATTTTTTTTCTCTTTTTTAATTGAAACAAGAAAAGTTATCAATATTTGAATAGACATATAGTGAATTGCAACAACATAATTAAATATTTGTTACTTAATTTTAGCAATGTTCTGCAAAAAAAAATTGGAATTCTTTTACAATTTGAAAATTTGAAATAGTTTTTGTTCACTTTGAGAAGTTTTAAAATTCTTTTTGATTAGATAAGCAAAACCCAACTAAATATAAAAATCCAATGCAAAAATTATTCAGAACGTATGAAAGACTTGGTATGCAGTAAACATTAAAAGAGTGAAAAAATTATTCAACACTACTTATTATTTTGAAAAACAATGCTTAACATAATCTCAAACATTGGTTAACAATAAGCAGATATGTTGTCTCAGTTTATTTAAAATACGTATATAAATTGTAGCATTAACCTTCCATCTAGCTCGCGTATGTGAGAGATACACAAGAGATGAATTTCTTTTTATACCTTCAGATCTGGTGGCACTGGGAACGGCTGCCTTTGGTTATTTGTGCCTGTCTCTTTGACCTACTTTCAGTTGTCGAAAGTTTGTGGTGTTAACAGGTCTCTTCCGATTAGATATTTGTATTTTAGAGATACGCGCCAGCGTTCATGTAAGTTTTTGTCACATCTGATTTTGTACGATTTTACAAATAAATTCGTATTGTTTTAGACTGAACGACAGCTGGCAAATGCACTTACAAAGGAAAATGTTGAAAAAAAGCACCCACAAATCTAAAAAGTGAGTTAAAATTAAAGGCGCTAAAGAGAAAAGCCGAACTAGGTACTGAAGAAGAGGAAGATGCGACGTCAGGGAAAAAACCTTGCCGAAAAGAAAAGCGGACTAGAATCATGAGGTTCTTGTTGTGAGATTTAACGAAATTTATATGTTTGGAGCACACTAAATGTATTTGCTGAAATTGCAACGCTGCAATGAAATAACAATGAAATTATTTTCTTCCTTTTAGTATTTAATTTTTAATTACTTATCCCTTTTTATACATAAATTCTGTATTTTTGCACTTTTATATTTTATATGCAAATTGTTCTGTCAAAATATCACCAATTTCATTTATATTATTTTTAAATCCTTTCAGTTAACCTGTGGTCACTCTACATTGTTATTGCAATCTATGTTTATATTGTTTTTAATTCTTTTGAAGTAAAAAAATGTTTAAAGTGATTGTAATTAATTCTAAGCTATTTACAATATAATTTTAATAGTTATGTTTTTGAAAATTTACAATTTACTATAGCGTATGTGGGAAATACGCGCAACCTTTCTTGTTTTTAGGACGGCCGTGCCCGCTGGAAGGTTAAATAAGCTATATTAT
>JAPMOQ010018023.1:2493555-2509292 GCA_026543055.1 Argiope trifasciata
TATATGTATTTACATATAAATCAGAATTTTCACATAGTGAAAATTCAGATTTGCAGAATCACTCAAAAGAACAAATCAAATTTCAAATTTCAAAAGACAAAAAGAAAGTATCAAAAGAGACTTAAAAAAAGAAAGAAAAAGATATTTGAGCATGAAAGAATATGATTTTCAGTTGAGTATTCAACAGAAGACGTTATGTTAATATATTAAAATGATTTATCCTAATATTTTTGCAGAAAAAAGATACATTTTTTTGCAATTATATCTAATTAATTTTCATTCATTTCATTGTCGAATTTTTGAAACTTTATATATATTTATTAATTATCTGGAGTATTTGGAAAGGTGTGGCGAAAAGTGCCAGCGAGTCGAAAACGTTGAATGTAGCACTAGGTCTCAGAGATACCATATCTCAGTATACAGTAATACGATAAATAACTCAAATTATATTTAAACAGAATGTATAAATGCTTGTGTTAATTTGAAAACGGAAATAATTATTTATTAATGTTATTATTAAAAATGTATTTCCTAAATTATTTATCAATGCTATTATTGTTAAACGGAACTAATCTCATATCTAGAAAGTTATAAAAATCAAATAAGCTGATGTGCTATTTGGTTTCCCATAATTTAAAGTCTCAAAATTTGAGAGTTCTTCATTCTAGCTATAATTACTAATTTTTTTTAGCTATTTTCATCAATGAGACAATACTATTCGAATTTTATGATATATTGTGCTTTTATATGCATGTTATAAATCAATATGAGTTGACTGTTATCCGGGATTTATAAAGAGTAGCATGCTTTTCAAAAGCTTTTAATTTTTACTGCAGTGAAAAGAAATTTTTCTCTTCAATTTATCCTGCTATATTGTATTTTCCCAACGCTTTCAAAAATTTATTGCAATAGGAAATGAAAATTTTCTTTGAAATTAAGATGTGTAGGTGATAAAATTATATCTAAATGTGGATATCTTTCTATGACCAAGATGGGACCTGCAAATGAAAGCGTAGGAGGAATCTTCTTTCTTTTTTTAATGTTCCCAATTTGAAAGTTTCTCGTATGTCAACTCATTTTATCCCACGCGACGTCATTTAATTCCAAGTTGACGTTCCAGCCCAACTATTAAAATTACTTTTTTCTTAAGATCTTTTCCAGAAACAATGACATTTATTAATACGACCTCCTCTGAGCTTTTAATATCTTGGAAAAGTTTACTGTGGGAACTTGTATTCATTTGAAATAAATGCACAGGAGAAAAAGAACTTCTTTTTAAAGGAATGATAATAAAATGGCTTTATATAGAATGAATTAGAAAACTTAACAATTCAGCTATTTGCTATTTAAAGCAAACAGTTTCCATACACGAATATTTATATTTGAATTACGGAAACATAAATAATATGTGGAAAAAGCGCTGTCTGATATATTAAATACATTTGCATTAAATAGAAATTTTTAAAGATTTTAATAAACTATTTTATGTTGCTGTTCATAAAAACATAATGTAAGAATTCCTTTTGCTGTTCTGAAACATAAGCAATTAAAATTCATTTATTCTTTTTTAAAAAAATTTCAAAAAGAAGAAAAATTTTTTAGATCGAGGATAAAAGATTCCTTCTTTGTTACTGTGTACATTATTCTAGAGTTGCAAATCATTACTTGATTAACACTAGAAGAAAGCTTCAACGGAAAAAGATTCATTAGATGTTATTTATTAGATGTTAATTTCGAATTTTGAGGTTGCCTCTATTATTTACAGATTCGTTTAGAATACGTCAAGACAATATTTTGATGTATTTGTAACAGTAGTAACTTATCATAACGTTATATTCATGGACTCCACACTATATACATCACCCTTCTATATATTTCATGTTGAATAAATAAGTAATCAAAATTAGAAGTCTAGAAATCATAGTATTCGCTTTTTTTGTACAGAAACAAAATTAGAAAATTCAAATGAAATGTATTTTTCAAAAGAATTTAAAAGTTTAATATATAAAATTACTTTACTGTTTCTACATGCTTAAGTACTACTCAGATTTTAACTTCCACATGAACTTTTATTACTAATATAAATTGATTAAATGTAAATTGTTATTGATTAATTAATTACTTTAATTATTAATATACATTGATTAAGCAAGCGTTCAATACAAATATCAAATATACCCTCAAGAAATTTTCTATTTTACCTTTGATATCATGCTAAAACAGAGAAAAAAATTGAAACTTAAAACTTTGTTACCTTGACATTAAAATAATTGTTAACTATTATTTATATTAGAAAGTTATTATATATAATTAGTTACTATTTAGTTATATTAATTTAGTTATTTATAAATATTTTAGTTATTTATTTTTAAATAATTATCTATTTCATGCAACGAATTGAAGAGGATTTCTAGGAATTAAGACATTTACTAAATTCTGTTTTAATATGTAAAATAAAAAGTAAAAGTTTAAAACCACCAATCAAATAATTGTTAGACAAAGGAAAAATACAGAGATTTGTAATTTATCAGTTTCAAAAATGAAATAAAAGTTTGGAGAAATTACTGTAATCTAAATATAAACACATTAAAAAACTAAATTGATTCATAAAAATTCCAACTAAGATAAGATAGTTTGTGTTATTGTTGAAAGCGTAATAATTTTGCATATTAGGGCAAAAAGATTTTAATAACATTAAACTACAGCAAAAATATTTATAATAAATACATTAAACAACAGCAAAAAGATTTATTATGGTAAAAAATCACGAGCAAAAATGACACTTACCTTTTAATCTAATTAGAATTATTTTTGTTATATATTGTAGTAAAATTTATTAAAGAAGATTTTTCTTTATTCAAAATATATCTGAAATAATAAGGATGAAATAAAATAAACAAGCGCAAAATAAATGTTTATTGGGTATTTTTTTAATCGTAAAAAAAATTCATTTCCTAAAACGTATCTGAAATAATAAAGATAAAATAAAATGTATAATGTAAAATAAATATTTTCAGAAATTTTTTAATTTTAGATAATTAATGATAGAAAATATTATAATTTTATGTCTAGAAAACTAAAAAAACCAAGCTATTTGTCAGAATAATTAGTCTTTTATAATTAACAGTAATCATCTAGAAATTCTGCTATAGGGAATGCATTCATTAATTAAACGAAATGTTTTCTCATATACCAAATAAGACAATTTCATTTAATTGAACTCACAAAAAATCCATTTCATTATATCTGTTCTAACTGATATCTTAGGAATATTTTATAACAGAATTATTATAAACTTCCCAAAACAGTGGAAAAAATTACTGTTTTTCCATGATTAATTAATGAAAATTTAGAAATAAAAGAAATCTAAAATTAACAGATGCAAAGAGTTATCTAAAAACTGTACAGGCAAATAATTAATTCTGTTTTCATTTCTTAATTTTTTCCAAAAAAAATTCTTTTCCTCATCTGTGGTTCAAAAATTGATATACATTTTTTTCAGTTTCACACAATTATTCTTTTAATCTCGAAAGCAAGTTGTAATAATCTTATTAATAAGCTATTTCATTAAAATAAAAGAATTCATCAAGGATTATCTGCGGATAAAATCTTGGTTGATATCCACTAGTACTGTTATGAAAATTATTATTAATAATATTTCATATATTATGTTTAAATACATTAATAGCTTGATAATTTTACCAAGCAATTGATCATCAAACTTAATAAATTTTTAATAAAATAATCTGAATTTACTGGAAATAGTAAAATTCTATATAAAAAATACAGGGTGGTTATAATTATACTTCCACTTACAAACGGCCATAAAAGGAGAATTACTGGACAATTTTTTTTCAAATTTGGTAAAAGTTTAAAGGAGATTATGATTTTTTTCTCCCCAAAAAAATTCAAAAACTCAGCACCAAGTGTGAATTGGTGCTGTATAAAATAATGTTAGGCAAAATATTACATGGAAACATCGGTTTAAAATGAGCTTAACAGTTTCTGCAACGGGCTATGAAACATGTTCAATATGTGTTATCCAAAAGCACTGTTTAGGGATAATAATCTAAACAATTTAGAAGAACAGAAAGAAGCGATACACAGACATATGAGTTATTTCCTTTCTGATAGTCTAAGGGCCGCTGTTGAGAATGTAGTATTGCTTTCAGACGTCCCATTGAATGACGTGCCACATTGGAGGATGCCATATTGAACGTGCTTTGTAATACATTTCAAAAATGATTAAGCAGAATTTAAAACGATGTCTTCATGTCCTATTTTGCTAAATATTATTTTGTGTAACGCTATAGCATACATCAAAATTTTCTTCCTGGTGGTGAGTTTTTAATCATTTTTACGGAAAAGTGATTCCCATGACCTCAATAAAACTATTTTTAAAGTTTGATAACATTTGTTAAAATAGTTTTCCTTTTACGATCTTTTCAATGTATTTTAGCCTAAAAATTGAAATACTAAATAATAAAATTTATATCAATAATTCTGAATAAAAAGGAAGTCATTTAATTTTAAAATCAATAGATAAATTTTCCAAAAAAGAGATTTTTCTTTTCGATAATCTTTAATCAACAATATATGGGAATAACCTTCTATTTATTGATAATAAATTAAAATTAAGCAACAATGTGCACACATTATCAATATATATATATATATATTTAAATTTTTAATTCATATATAAATAATATCAATCATAAATTCGCATATTTTAAGTGGTAAAGTAGATACCCCATAATCATACGTTTTTATTATTTTAATAATTTGTATGTTATGTTTTGGCTAAATAAATATTTGTTTAAATTGTATTTTATAATTTTTTTTAAAGTTTTTATTAATGTTTGCTTTTTTTCTGACGACATTTTTACTATTACAATTCTAATTTTTATGCTTTTTTTATTTTATATTTGTAAATAAATTTATAGTTACTGTTTTATAGGAACATTTTATTTATTTTTCTAGCATACAAATATATAAAAGTGAATATACTGATACAGTATTGTCCGTTTTTCTCATAAAATGTTTTGAATAACATTGAAATGTTCATATATATATATATATATATATACACATATTTCTATTGTTATTCA
This sequence comes from Argiope trifasciata, assembly GCA_026543055.1. Classification (NCBI taxonomy): domain Eukaryota; kingdom Metazoa; phylum Arthropoda; class Arachnida; order Araneae; family Araneidae; genus Argiope; species Argiope trifasciata. Next base: position 2,498,664 of record JAPMOQ010018023.1, read on the forward strand.
AAGTGAATTAGCCATTTTTATTGTATAACATTTTATGAGTATAATAGACGTCTTTTTATGAATAAGCAATATCTCACATCATAAACCATGAAATTTCTAAACGATAGAAATTATATCATAATTATTTTCCATTAATCATCGCTTATTAAAAGATAAAAAGAGACTGCTAAGTTCCCTCAAAGGAATGAGAATGCATATTTTATTTCGTAACAATTATTCTCAATAATTAATTCAGTTTTATACATGTATAAGACAATAATGAAAGCATTCATTAATTAAAGAAATGCCTTCTTTTAAATTATGTCAAAGGCTCAAGAAGATGAGAATCCGCAATTTAATTATCTTCAAAATATAATTATGACATATTAATTTTCGTTGAGGATTGTAGAGGCAGCAATTCTTTATGGATGCTTTGCAATTACAGTCCTTAATATTTTTATGATTAATTCAGTAATGATAAGGGTCTTTTTTTTGCAATTGCATTTTGGTAAAATATATATACCTTAGAAATTTCGTTGTTGTTTCTCACAGCACTTGAGACATGAAGCTCGCTGAAAAGGTAGGCTGTTTTTAAGCAGAGAGAGCGCCTATTGTGTTTAGTAGCACTATTTAAGGCCAAGATTTCATATTAGCAACCCATGCGTCACTTGCACTTGCAGTACTATTATTAGTATTGACATTAGAACAAGTTTAACAATACAAATATTTCACTATAAAGAGAAATATTGTATGTATTTATAATGTATATAAAATTACAAATACATACAATTTTTATTTTTATATTATTTTAGTCACCGATCCATCATGCAATTTCTTTAAATGAGTAGAGAATATGAATTTGATTTTTGAATTCAAGCTTAAAATAAAATGTTTTATTTTGTTAGAAAGGAAAGTGAACAAAAAAGTTGTCTAAGTATTTCTCTGACGTAGAACTGAATTGAAATTGCATTAAATGTCGAGTCCTTTAACAAAAGATAGGAAAGTAAAGCAATTGCATTTGAAGGAATCAAACATGAAACTTAGTAAACTAGTATTGTTCATAATATGTATATAATTAATTCTTTTAGATGTATTTAAATAAATTATTTTGTACTGTTAGATGATAGTTTGAGCATTTACAAGAGGAATGTATTTCTGCATAATATTAAACAATTAGATTTTATTTATTACTATAATATATTTATTATTTATGTCATTAATTCTTATTATTAATATGTAGTTGTTACAATTTATAACAATTTGCAAGCCCGTGGATAGTTATCAATCAGAGATTTTAGATAAGTGAGCTTTTCTTGATTTTTCAATAACGCCAACTAGGACCAAAAGTATAACTTAGCTACTTCAAGCTACTTCGCTTGCTCCTTTTTACAGGGGGACACTTTCATACATCTCACAGATAGAAGGACAAGCAGGCCTTAACCGAGACTCGAACCAGAGACATCGAGAAAGCACGCTACCCCTATGCCAGGCCACTGGCATATTATTATTATCCTATATTACTTTTTCATTTGCATCATAAATAATGAAACATTGAAACTAACACATTATGCATTTGCTTAAGACTGATAATACACACTAATAGCGGCTCTACATACTGCTATATAAATACTGAAATATTATTGATTCGAAATAGAATTAAATGTTGATTCCTTGAAGAAAAAAAAAGAAAGCAGAACACTTGTAGTTTAAGAAACCAGACATGAAAAATTATAAATTTACCGAATTTATCAGGTTTATAAAAGTAATTCTGTTAGAAATATTATCATCCATTATTCTGTATGCTTAGTCATTTGTCAATTTACAAGCAAAACATTGTCCGGCAAAATATTACGCAAGCATAGACTATTTATTATTATTTTCTATTATTACACAAATTATATTTATTACTATTTTAACTCATTGCAGTTGAAAGAATCAGACATGTAACATTATATATTTATGAAATGCATCTAAAAAATTTTATTAGATACATGATAATGAATTATTATGCATGTTTAAGAGATATTTTGGGCATTTATGAACGGAAATAGTTGCGACAATATATTGCACAATCATAACTTTGTTTAATATTATTTTCTATTGTTGCTATTATTTATACATATTATTATTATTTTAATGATATTATAAACTATGGAATAATTAATAATGCTAGCACCCTATACATTTGATTACTTCTGATAATACATACTACTAATACATATACTGTCTACATTATTTCATATAAACACTAATTCGTAATAGAAGTAAATGTAGATTCCTTGAAGAAAAAATGAAAGCAAAATACATATAGTTGAAGAAATCAGACACGAAACATTACAAATTCCCTTACAGTATTTAATAAATACATTTAATTAATTCTATTATATGTATTATTATGTATTTTTTGTGTGCTTAGAAGATATTTATAATCGTAATGTTTCACACTTACAAGCGAAAAATTTTCTCCAAACTATTACGCAATCATAGCTAGGTTATTACTATCTTCTATTATTACTATTAATTATACTCCTTAGTATTTTAATTCCACGTAGTTGAAGGAATCAGAGATAAAACATTAAAAACTTGTTTACAAAATTGATGAAATACATATAATTAATTCTATCATGAATTATTTTGTATGATTAGAATATATTCTGTGCATTTGTTAGCAAATATTGTTTCAGCAATATATTAAGCAATCATAACTTGTTTATTACTATCTTCTTTTTATAATTTCTATTATTTATACTTATTATGATGAGGATTTTTATTATTTTAACTACGTCTATAACAAAAGAATAATTGATAATCTGATACTTTATACATTCGAGAATAATCAATGAATAATGGCCTTGAAGTTATATCAATTTTTAGTTAGAAAGTTTATATCAATAAAAAAATATTATTGCATTTTCAGTTTTCCTTCAGTTATCTCAGTTTTTTCAGTTTAGAAAAAAAAAGAAAGCATTTTTTTTAAAAAATATATCAAACTATGTTATTTACATAAAACTCTAAAACATTCTTCTAATGCTTCCGCGAAATTAGTTCCTTTCTATTGTGGTATATTTTAGAATAGAAGAAGCGACTTCTTTCAGTGGCGAGAGTCTGATATGAAATTTTGAATACCAGGATACAGCTGCAAGAATCGAAAAGTAAACATAAGACTTTTTTTGTACATTTATTCCTTTTTCCTCGTTACAGATCTGCTTTTCAGATTCTACCCGAAGAATCCGTTTCCGTGAATCTGAGCTGCGTTCAGAGTATTTTCCATGGGAGAACATCTGTTTGGTATTCCTCTCTGTTCTGATCTAAATTGCGCGGCTAGAGGATATCTGTTCCTTTCTCACTGTTTCAGGAAAGTTTAGCACTTGATCACAAACATTTTTTTTATATTTTATTTAAAATCCCTTTTTTCCATGATTATTGCTGGGAATTCATGTTGGTAGAATACAAACGTTGTTTTTCAGAGTTTTGTAATACAAATGTTTTTTAGAGTTTCTATATAATCCTTTTTGTATGAAATATTTCCCTTGAAATAGGTTAAATTTATAGGTATAATCTTAAACAAGATACTGTCATTATAACTTTGTTATTGGACGCTTTTTGTAGCTGAAATTTTATCACAATAAATGAAAATATCATTAATTTCAATAATACCACTTTTTTCTCCCATGATTATTGCTGAGAATTTATATTGGTAGAATATAAATACTGTTTTAAGGCTTTTATATTCATGTAATATTTCTCTATGAAACATTTCTTTTGAGATAATTTAAATATTCAAAGAAATCGTGTAATGTTTAACACGCTACTGCTTTTTAAACTTTTTAATGCTTTCTCTAAGGGACACATAGCAATTGAGGATGAGGAGCTGTCGGTATGGTGGTTAGTTCTCGCTACCCTGGTGATTACAGAAAAAGGTGAGGATCGACTGCCTCCCTTCAATAAAGGGACGCACTTTCTAAGAATAAGGGTAGTACCGGGGCCATAGAGTGCCCTTAGGACTCAACAACAATTCTCAGCATTGCTGCTGTTGTGGCGTTCTGATAATTCAGACTTTATTATATGTCTTCGATCCAGTAGCAGTACACTTTACTTTTTATTGATGAAATTTAACCATATGAAAATAAATGAAAACATGACTAATTTCAACAATATTCCTTTTTCCCCATGATTAATGCTGAGAATTCGTGATGGCAGAATACAAATGTTGTTCTCTAGAGCTTTGCTATCCGTGTACTCTATCTCTATAAAATATCTCCTATGAGAGGTCAACTTTGCAGATATAATTTGAGCGCAATACTTTCATTTTACCATTGCTGTTTACACTTTCTATTGCTGAAATTTCATTACATCAAAATAAGTAAAAATATTATTAATCTTGTTAAAACCCCTTTTTCGCAAGGCTTTTGCTGTGTATTATTTAATGTTTAATTTTTTCTCTGTGGAATATTTTGTTGCTGACACTTATGTTACTGAAATTTTCATTGCCTGAAAATGAGGGAAATATATAACATATAACAACAATATTCTTTCTTCCCATGAATATTTTTAAGAATTCATGTAAGTAGAATGCAAATGTATTTTAGAGCTTTGCTGTCCGCATAATATTTTCTCTTTGAAATAAGTTAAATTTGCAGATGTAATGTTGAATAAAATACTGTCATTTTACTACTGTTACAGAAACTGTTTTTGCTAAAATTTCAATTACCTGAAAATTTGTGAAAATATTAATTTCAATAATATATCTTTTTCCATGATTAATGCTGAGAGTCCATGTTGGTATAGTACAAATGCTTTTTCTCTAGAGCTTACAATGCATGCAATTTTCTCTCTCACTTTCTAAGGAAATATTTTCTTTGAAATATGTTGAATTTGCAGATGTAGTGTCTTTTTAACTATGTTATGGATTTCTTCCAAGGGGTAACTTCGAAATGAGGATAAAACGCTTCTGGCAAGGAATTTGTTTCTCACCACCCTAGAGAGAGACAAAAGAAGGGAGGCACTTGGCTCCTACCATTTTTGGCCAGAAGTACTTCCTTAGGGTAGGGTTACACCGTGGTCGTTGATGGCCCTTAAGGTTCAACAACAATTCCCGCCAATGTCGCTGTAGTGGTGGTCAGGTCATACAGTTTTTAATAATAATTATTATTATTATGCCTTCGGGTGAGTCGTAGAGTCAGTGATACAGCTTACCTTTGCTATATATGCTTTTTATAGTTTATTACACGAAGAAATTTGTAGAAATTACAATAAAATAAATTAAAATATTACTGATTTCAACCATGTCCCTTTCTCCTATGATTATTGCTAAGAATTCTGTTGCTATTTTCTTAAGAGATTTTCTATCCATGTAATCTTTCTTTGAGGAAATATTTCCTTTGAGATAGGTTAAATTTGCTGGTATAAATTTAAACAAGATACTGTTATTTGGTTATTGTTATACGAATTTTTTTATTGCTGAACTACATTTATATGAAAATTTTATTAATTTCAGCAAAATTCGGTTTGTACTCCTAATAACAGAATATTCAAAAGGCCTTCATTGTCAGTTTTTAAAAATAAATTCTTATAAGCAAACAAAGATAAACATTAATGAGTTTACATTTGATAAATCTCTCATTACAGGAATTTCCGCTGACGAATATTTTTTTAATTAAATTATTTCAACTTTCAATAATTAGAAAAATATGATCAGAGTATCGGCAATGCCACTCGAATTTCTATTTTTATCAAAATGCTATCTACCTAAGTGAATTTTTTTTTGCTTTCATAAATCATCCATTATATCTAGCTCGAAATTCACATACTTTATGTGATACAGGCTTACACTGAAAGAAACTTGCTCCTTTTACTTAATGTAGCCATATTGCGGTTAAAATACCAATATAAACAACCTTATGTCATTCAAAGTACAAATTAAATAAAACTGAAAGAAAAAAACTTCATTTATTTAATTATTTTGTATGAACTTACTTTCCACTTGTAACTCGTATAAACATTGCTAATGATTTTAATCATGTCTTTTATCACAATATTTCAGTATAAAAAAATTAAGTAAAATTGTAATAATTTATTAAGGATTTAAATTTTGTATGCTTATAAAATTCACTTAAGTAAATTGATTGATTTTACTGCCAAAGAATAAAGTTAAAATGTTCATACAATAAAAATTTAAGCAATTGCAGTGCACGATTTGTTATATAACCGTCCACAAGAAAGGTTAATGATATATAAAAAGTAGGAAGATTTTAAATAATATCATTTATTTATAAGGTTTTTAAATTATATTATCACCACAACGATTTAAAAAAATATGTAGCAAAACTTTTTTCTCTTTCTTAAACAATTCATAAAAAATTAAACTAAATGATGAACATATTAGATATCAAAGCATAATTTGCTAGAAGGAAAAGTATTACTTGAGTAACAAGTGCGAAGATTGTATAGAACTTTACTATATTGAGAAGACACAATATGTATCTCATCCGATAGATTTCTTTTCTTTCTGATACAGAATGATATAAACAATGTCAGTGCATTTTCTTTCTAGCATCCTATTTAATATTTTAATTTAGCACCACGATTGGAAGAGAAAAATAATTCAAAAAGAGATTCTTAGATATTAGTCGTGATGCTAAAAATGCTTTTTTAATTATTACATGTAAAAAAATATTATTTTAGCCATTAACAGCTTAACTCTTTTTAATTCAGAAAGCTTGATGTTCCAAGTAAACCTATATTATTATATGTTTAAGCGTTTTTAGAATTTTCGGACTTTTCTTATATTTTCTGAAAGATGTCGTAAATCATCAGCATCATTAATTATCCCTGCATCATTACTATTATAAAATAAACGCAAGAAACTATGTAATAATCTGATTATTACAGTTTTGTAATAAATAATATTTAGAATAAAATTATATTTTAAATGTAAACTACAAGATTTGTGAGATTGTTGATAAAAATGCATTCTTAATTAGACTGATGATAAAATAATTATAAATTAAAATAGTTCAGTAATAAAACTTAGTAATTATACACGACTACCTTCTAATCATTTTAAATACAGAAGAATAATCACTATAAAAAGGTTTCAGTTTAACAATTGAAAACTATTATTTCAAGATTTTGATGTTGAAATTGAATAAAAAAAAATATTTCTGAAATTCAAAAGTCAAATATTATTGTGCGTATGTGTGCCAGGTATGTGATATTAAATGTTGCAGAAAACACACAGTAGTATTTTGAAATAATTAAAATAATTTTTAGTATTATGAAACCTTTCTTTTCTTATCTTAAACATTCGATATAACCATTTGCGATAAGATAAGTACAATAAAAAATTCAGCCAAGAACCCGACTTATGGACATAAATATAAAACAAAATTATTTTGTTTTAAGAAATAGCTACTGCCTTCGAGGTTAAGAACTAAACAAATAATTATAACTTATAACATATGTTATAACTTATATTAACTATTAATATTAATAACTTCGAGGTTAAAAACTAAGCAAATGAACAGCCTACACATGACAATGGGTTTAAAAAAATCCTGGAATTTTGTGTTCCATTGGGTAATTTTTTTCTGCAACTTGTGTTGGTATTATTAATCACAGTGCTAATACCATATTGTATGTTTTAATGAATGGAAACAGAAACTGCAAGAACTCAAGAAGAAGCAGACTCATATGTGTTTTTTTCTCTAAACAACTTTTAAAAAATATAGAAAATAAATTTCTCAAATTTCTTTTTTTCTTATTCACGATGATTTAATTTTTAAGTTTTAGCTTATTATTGAAGTATACAATTTTTTAAAATAAAGTTCACAAATATAGAAAATTAATTATATGAATTTCAATTTAAGAAAAAGGTTTTTTAAAGTGATTGACATAATAGAGGTCACATCTCACTCGATGACAAATTTTTTAATTTCTGTAGCATCGAAAAATTTTGCAAAATAACGCACATACCACATATTTACTTTGCTTAAACTCAAATATTTATTTTAAATAAAAAATATTTTATTGTAATATTTATTGTTCATCTTTAATCACTAACCCTAAAATACATAAATGTATCGTAGCTTTCCTAACAATAATTATTTCCTGACATGAACTCCAAAACGAAAAGACAATGATACAGCCAAAAGCAAAACTCATCAAAATTGTGCTTCTCTTGTAGCTAGACCTGATCAAGGGCTTTGAAAACTATTTGGAGTTTCCAAAGTATTTAAAAAACGAATATAATAATTCTAGAATACAATGTAGGCTCCAGGAAAACATCCTCGTCCCTGAAAAAAAATCGAAAACAGTTTAATAAAAGGAAATATTGATTTAGTTCATGTTTTATGTCTGATAGTTGTTTTAATAATAACAACGTTGACAAAATATATCTGGGTAGGGTATCATACTCTGAAATTATTATTTATAAACTGGATTTAGGTCGTGATGATAAATCTTTCTTAGTTATAAAATGGCATTTCAGAGATTATTGAAGCATAATTCAGCATACATGATAAGTTATTTGATAATCATTATCAAATATAAATGAATTTATGATTATCAAAAATAATAGAAACAAATTTCTTTAAAGATTCATCCACTTGAATTTGGAAAAGACAAATTAAAATCGCTTTCGTTATCATCATTCCATAAAATTTCGAATATTTTTTTTCTTTTTTATTCAAAACTATTGATGTGTCTAGAAAAATAATCTACGGAAATTTTTTTAAAGTTCTGTTAGTTCAAATACAGTAAAAGGTCGCATTTAAAATAATTTTCATATGTGTTTTGAATAAATAGAGTTCCATAGTAGCATCAAAAGGAACATGTTCTTATTCAAACATAGAAAATGTATTTACTAAAAGAAGAAAAATTTGGATCTAGGCACTTGGCGTTTGTATGTATATTTTGCGACATTTCAAAACATTTGTACTAGAAAAGGCTTTTGTCTTGTGATACAAAACAAAAGCCTTTTCAAGTTAGAAGGTTAGATGTTTTTATTTGCATTCTTGCCTAAGTATAGGTATTTCAAAAACTTTTGGCTTCGAAAATAGTAAATAGTAAAATATTTTTTCATATATCCGAGATTATTAATCATTAATCGAAAATCTGAAGAAGAAGAAAAAAATTATATTGATAAATATATTGATTTTTAAATATTTTGTAGAGAATTAAACCATTTTCAGATTTAATTAATAGCTATGCATAAATTCCTCGGCTAAAATTTACTTTCTTTTATTGCATCAAATATGTAAATACCACTTTTAGCAACCAAAAATTTAAGTATATTAATTTCTAATACTTATATAGATATTAGAAACTCAACCATGATTCAGTAAGCAAACCACTAAAGATATTTTTAAAAAAATCATGCCAAATGTTTCCAGCATATTAATAAATCAAGTTGACAAACTCTGGCGATATTCAGAAAAAGAAAATAAATAAATATTAAACATTAAACATAACTTCATAAACATAAAATATAAAATTATAAGAATAAAAATCTAATATTCAAATACGATTTCTTTAATTTAACACCTGATCTAATTAATATATAGTAATATTTCACAGCCCTTTCTTATAGCCTTTCTATAAACGACGTTTTTTTAATTTCTTTTTCTACTTTTTATAATATTTTCATTTTAACTCAAAATCCGATGTTTGTGCTTCCAATCTGGGTACATATTTAGATACATCTTCTGGATAATTAATTAAAAATAAAATCTATAAAAAAAACGATTATATATGTACTTTTTTCCAAATTTTTATATTTTTCATAACGTGCTGGTACGATCTATAAATGACTGTAAATGAAATGTTTTCTGCGCCCATCGTTTTATGTAAAAGTAAACATCAATGGGAATATACCTCATTTTTATTTGCGATAAAATAGAGTTGTGTCTTCTTACTTTCTTTATTTTAGTCCCTTTCAGCTATTAACTTGTGTGATGTTTAAATTGCTGTAAAGATTCTTTTATAATACAACGAAAACATAATTTTACAGTCAGTTGGACAGAATCTTGACTCTTTAATACTCGAAATTACTGCGAACTAATAAGAAAGTATTTATTTGTATATTTTTGAATAAGATTGAAAACTCTGGTTCTCCTACCCCCCATAACATGAACTTTTTAATTCTTACTCTGGAAATCCTTAAAAATTAAGATTAGGAAATCTAGGTTCTAAAGAATGAAGTTGCTGATCAGTCATTTAAACAAATTATTTTTGATATTATTGCGAACTTTAAGATCAAATTACTTCAATACCTCAAGAATAGTTTTATTGAAATTCAGAATCATTTCACAGATAAAAATTTCAAAGATGGTATATACATGGATGGGATATCTTGGATATACATGCAGTATATCCAAGGATGGCCAAGGTTCAGTATGGCCAAGGATGCCTCTTGTGCCAGAAAACCAAACCAAACATCGATGAGAGATTGAAAATTCTCATTCTCAATCCTTGTTATCTGGCAAGAAATTCATTTGGGAATTTTGGAGTTTTACTTACGCCACTCAACTTTAAAATTTGGTGCACCTGTCAGTTTTGTTTCATTTTGGATATATCAACCAATATTGTGTGTAATACAAAGTGCTTATTCTGTGCTGCGCTTCTTCACAACAAAATTAAAACTCATCCATA
>JAPMOQ010018023.1:2512778-2569585 GCA_026543055.1 Argiope trifasciata
CCCATCTAATTATAAGCATTCCTCTAGGGTATAAATAAATCTCATCATTGTGTGTAGAGGAAGGCATCTTGTTGAATTTAAATATTTAAAAAAATATCTTCCCAGCATGTCAGCCTATTTCACCTTGGGTTCTTTGCTTAATTCCAAGTTGACATTTCAGCAACGATATTGAAATTACTTTTCTACGGAAATTGGAAAGACGCTGCATAAAATCACAAACTGTAATTCTTTATTTTTAATATTAGTGGAGAACTTACTAATTATTTCATATTTGCTTTCAAGTTGATGGAAAAGACTAAACATTTATATTTTTGGAAATAAAATAAGTTATTGGGGGATTTTCTGAATACTCTAAAAATGTTTCATTGAATATTGTTATTATTGACAGAAAAATATAGGATTTGGAAATAACGCATAAATGAAAAACTACTAAATAATAATCTGAATTCTTTTATAACCTATATTTTGTCTTTGGCAAATTAAATTAGGAAAAATAATTTTTTAAATTAAAAAAAATTATCGCATACATTGGATTCCTTTTTATCAAGAGTATTTACTGGTAAATGATGAATAGTATTGAAAATGTTAGTAAAAAAAAGAAAATATCCAGAGTTTTTATGTCACCCATCTTAAGAAACAGTTTCTGTAAAAGATATAGAAATGTCTTTATATGATGAAAAGAAATAAACGACTATCACAAATATATTTCTAATTTTTAATTAAGAAAAAGCTTTCATGAAAAATTAATTTTACGATGAATTCGGTATTCATTAAACTGTTGTAAGACATTATATATTAATTAATAAATTGGTGCAGATTTCTACTTTATCATCATTGCAATGCATGATTTTTCTAACTTAAAATTAAACTTTACAGTGAATGCAAACAATATTTCTTTTGCTGACTGTATAAGCTGTAAGGTAAAAAGAATGTGAATTTTTTACTTACTAGTTAACGTTTAACATATAAGTATATCAAAATCCGTGAATGTTATAGATATTTCAAAATATAGTAAATAAGAAACCATTTAAGCGGTCATGTACTTTATCCATATCAGTTTCGAAAATTTTATTGCATTTTTTGAAATACATTTCATCTTTCATTCAAAAAGCATGAGCTGTACAGTTTATAAAGATTATAAAGAGGATAGAAGTAATGAAACAAAAGAAAATATCTTATACCATTTTCGAAATTGAAAAAAATATATATAAAAAATGTGCTATTTTTTTAAATCTGAAACAGTAATATAAATATCCTTTCAGAACGTCAGATTAAACATTAGAACATTTAATGTAATTCAATGTTTGTTTAATAAATTATTTGTTTTCTTTTTCAGTCTAAATGTATATTTCAGTGAATATTTTAGCAAGGATGACTTCTAACTTATATAAATATAACACACATATTCACTTGCTCAACCCTTTTTAAAGAAGGGCTCTTTCACATACCTGACATACAGCGCAATCATGCGAGAACTCGAACTTGAATTCAAGACGCCTAGAACACCAAGAAGACGCACTTTGCTAAGACCAGGACGCCTGACACAAGAAGTAGATCAAGCAAATAACGAATAAGCTGGTTCTTTTCAATACGGCTTTAAGTTTTATATTTTTATTAACGTTTTCTCAAAGGGAATAGTTGTTTTTAAACTGCAAATCTCAATAACCAAATAACTGTTTTGCACAATAAAATAGCAAAAACTTTTTTTCAGCAGTTATTGTCGACTAAGTCTTATATGACTTCAGGACTCGTTGGAAAAATGATGATCGCAAAAAATGAAAGAAGACTTCAAAATTATACGTTATGCTGCGTCTTTTCTTCGTATTTTTCACAAACATTCTTTCAATTCCGACTTTTTTTAGTCTCTCAAAAGAACCCTTTATACTAAAAACCGAATTCCGGTCCTGTATGCACTACAGTTTCAGTAGAAAAACCACTGTTTGATATTCCACTCTTCTTTCCCCCAAATTGAAAGAGTGGAGAGTATCTGTTCATGCTTATTCAACGCCGTTTGTGAAATGGTTAGTGCTCTATATTTACTTTTCATTTATTTGTCCCAAATCCTTTTTTTATCCAGTTATCAGCGACGTGCGGGGCTGTTAGAATACAAATAAATGTTTTACAGCTTTGAAGTGCGAGCCGTCTTTTATGCTATGTATTTATTTAAACTTTATTACTGAAGTTTCTTCTTGGTACATTTAGTATTATTTTATTTAATTAAAAATCGAGGACATTTTTTGTAATGTATTTTTTTCTGTTTTGGTATCTTACGGATAAATAAAAATTTGAAAATTTAATGTAATTTCTGCGATGTTTCAGCTTAGTAACTCTTTTCAGAGCTTGTATCATACTCCAATTCTACATCATCAATAACTGCTATTTAAAGCGATATTTATGTGATTTCGTGAGACTTTGTACTTTTCGGAGCTTATATCATACGTCAGTTCAACAATTTCAGTAAATGTAATTTGTGCAATTTCTGAGATGCTTGAGTGAGGAAATCATTTTCAAAGACTGTATCATACTTCATATTAATAACATTAATAACTATTATTTTAAGTGCAGTTTCTGAGATGTTTCAATGAGATTATCTTTTCAAAGTCTGTATCATACTCTAGATCAATATCATGAATAACTGATATTTAAAATATATTCCTTTTCTGCATAAAAATGAGACTAAAAATGTTATGAAAAATTAATAATTAGTTTACAAAAATATAATATATGTGTATCAAGAGGAATAATTATGAACGTATCATATGAGGCACAAAGAATTAACTGATGTGTTTGTTATGACAGCAGACAATTGTCACTGACATACATAAATTAAACTAAAAGCAAGTTAGATTAACCATGTTTATGTTGGCTTTTTATTGTAATTTTGATACATTTGACTATAATTAGTTCTTTTTGATTTATAATAATTGGTCTTTCATGCATGAAATGAAGAGATAAATATCTACAAATAACATGCAGTCCTAGACAGTCAGATTTAGTTATTTATATAAAAAAAAATCCAGAACAAAAAATATGAGGACACTTACTTGCAAACTGAAATCTCCAATTAGAGGGTATTACCCATGCCTTTTTTTAAATATTTATATTATTTTAGATAACAAGAGTCAATATTTTCAAGCTTATTAAAGAAGAATATTGTAGATTATAAATTAATTGATAGAATTTATATTTCCATGGGATATTTAGAAGCAAAATGTTCTATGAAGAAGAAATCAAACCTAATTTATTTTTAATTAGTCAAGCTGATTAAAAATAAAAAGGAATAAAATCAAAATATCTCCATTCATTTTAAAATTTCCCAATAAATTTCATAAATACGAAGCCAAGGCACATTAATAACCTATATAAACAGCACTAAATCAATTAATGGCGAACTAAAACTTTCGCCAAATGACGCCGAAATATCCTGGGGTCTATTATAAAGCGTTATGTTGACTATAAATCCGATGACGTGAAGACTTGAATTATGAATGAATTACAATTCGAGACTATTTATTTTCTTTAGAATCGAAAGTAAATTAACTTACTTTCTAATGTTAAACAAATTAGAATGTCTTTGCTGATTTTTTATGTACTTATTGCTTATGAAATCTGTCAAGGATTTTCCTAAATATTCTTATTTTGATATTTTCTGATTCACAACAAATCTCTTTAAAAACAAAGAAGACAAAATTTTACTGATTGAAAACAAAATTAGTTAAATCAAAAGAAAATTTATTTTAATGTCTCAAAAATCTGTTTTATATGCCTTTAAATATGAGTGCATTATGAAAAAAAACCTGTTTTCTAGAGAAAGAGGCCTGAGTATTTCATTCAAATAAAATAAAATAATTTATAAAGTTTTTAATTAATAATTTATTGAACTGTAGTAAAGTATTTTCTTTCAAAACTAGATAAAATATGTCTATTGGCAAAATTAAAAATTTCAGGATAAATTTTCATTTTCACAATTTTTAATGCAAAACATGCAATGAATTTAAATCCATTGAAGCTTATTTTCATGTTAATATGATCATTGCTCAATGGATAGTGCGAAGTTTCTTCACAGAATCCAAGCAAATAAATTATTTATCAATACTCAAGATAAGATAATGATTAAAATGTCGTGCAAGGGCTTTCTACAACTGCCCTTAAATCATATGTTTGAACACAAGTATCATAGAAAGCCTGGCTTGTTCATGTTAATCAAGGCATGCATAAACTGCATATGTTAAAAAAATAGATGTTATAGAATATAAACCATCTATTGAATAACTATGAATTCAACTGAATTGTAATAATTTCACTGAATCGACATGTATTTTCAGTTGCTTAAGACATTGTACATACATTACATTGTGATTTCCTTATAATATAAATACTGAGTGTTTAATTAAAAGTCTTTATTAAAAAAGATTTCCTAATCGATATTGTTTTGAAAATTCTACTGAAAACCAAGTTGAGCATATTGATTACAAATTTGTAAATAATCAATTTATTCTCTACTAACATTTGATCCATAAGAAAAAATTAAAAAAAAATAGCTTATAAAAACTAGTCTGTTTAATACCTATAATTTAATATTCAATTAATCTTTCTTGATGAAAATACGAATATATATGTAAGAATGTCAAATGTTCAGAACAAAAAGGAATGACTGAAAGACAATGAAAGTTTGTTCTGAATGATTTCAAATAAACAATCACGCATGGAATTTTATACTCTATAAATAATTCAACAATTAAATGTGGGACAAATGGAATATCGTATATTTTTATTAAATTTCGATTAAATAAAGCCTTTTGATTTGAGTTAGAAAGATCTATTTTTCCTATAGGAAATAATCTTTGATACTTCTTTTATGCGCCTGCATTTCTTAATATTCTAATTAGAAATTTTTTTAAAATAATCAAAATGATATTTTATTATTAAATAACATTTTTGATGAAGTTCATTTGTTCAATTATTAAGAAACAATGACTATTATTTGTAGCCTGATAATTAGTTTGATTCAGATAATTCAATTAATAAGCATCATGCTATTTACAATTGGAAAAGAATAGATATGGAATCACATGTTGATATAAATGGATTTTAAAATATCGAAAAACTACTTTTTCTGTTAATTGCAATTTCAATTAAAAATATTATTTTTCCATAATGTGACTATTTTTAATCTAAATAAAATGTTGTGTAACCTTGGCAATATTTTATAATTGTTAAATTTGAATTTATACCAGGCTAAATAAATATAATTAGAAGCTTAATATCAATTATTTATTAGGTTGGTGCGTATGAAATGTCGGATTCTCTTTACATGCGGACTTTTGTCGCCCTGTTTTCGTTATACTTTTGTCTTTGGCATAACCTCATTCATAGTCGTATTGTCCATTGCCAGAGACTCATTTCAGCAAAATAGGTTTTCTCGAAGGTCTTCCCTTTTGTTATTTCTTTTGAGTTTATTGCCGATATGAATTCTGCCGACATTCGCGTCATTTTCTTATATGAGTACAAACTTAGTAATAGTGCTGCAAAAGCTGCACGCAACATAAACCAAGCGTTTGGGGAGAATACGGTTAACGATCGGAAAGTGCAGCGTTGGTTCGAAAAATTTCGGACTGGCGATTTTTCACTGCAAAATGAGCCGCGCGGAAGACCCAAAACGTCTGTGAAGAATGATGACCTGAAGGCTCTAGTGGAAGCGGATCCAGCCGTATCCACGAGGGAACTTGCTATCAGGATGAAAGTTGACCATACAACGATATTGAGACACCTTTCTGAGATTGGCAAGGTTAAGAAGATGGACAAGTGGGTACCGCACGCACTGACAGAGCGAAATAAGCTGGAACGAACTGGAATATGAAGTTTTGCAGCATCCACCATATTCACCGGATCTCTCGCCGACCGATTTTCATTTTTTCAAGCATTTAGAGCTGTTTTTAAGGGGCAAACACTATGAAAATGAAGACAGTCTAAAAAACTCGATATCAGAGTTTATTAATTCTAAAGACCAAATTTTTTTAAGACAGGCATCTACGCTTTAAAATCTCGTTGGGAGAAATGTATTGAAGAGAATGGAGCATACTTTGATTGAATAAACAGCTTTTGAAGAAAGAATCCGACATTTCATACGCACCAACCTAATATTTAGGTGAAATTAGCCATTTACCTATACATTATGAAATTTGTGTTTTTGATAACTTAAATGGCAATTACTGTTACATTAAACTTCAGCTTTATTTTAATTATTTCTGATATACCATTATTTTAGTTATTCCATTTGTCATGGGTACAATTAGACACAATAATATTAACTTTTTGCAATTCCGGGAGTGTTTCGCAATTTAATACACATATGTTTTTACGACTGCAATTGTAATATTATTTTGTTCAATAATGTTTGCTGATGACATTAAAATAAAATAAAAATATTTCGTGAACGCACACTTTGAACAACACATCATTTTTTACTTACGTTAATGCACCATACACATACTTTTATTTCTGAAGAAATTTTTGAATAATTTATTTCACAAATACATTTAATTGTTTAATGGCGAAATATTTTTCATGATTCTAGTTTAAAACTTTTCATTAGCTAAGTGATTAATTGATGTTTGACATTATTTTTTAAGGATTATCAAATGATTTTTTTTTTCATTTGAAACAATTTCTTTGTTATTTATTCCTGATGCGAATAGCATATCTCGATTTAAATACGACGCATGAAATTGATAAAGATTTATATGAAATGGATTAGTTATAAAAATCTTCATATTTCCATGGATTTGATAGCGTTTAAATGGATTTATGGAGAATTTAATTAGGATAATTAATGGGAGGTTTAATTAAGACAATCAATAGTGTTCAATTAGATGGATTATTTAATTAAGAGAATCAATGAAATATTTATATAGATGTTATGTTCAATTATGATCGAAATTTTCACATAAAGCAATGAATTCCCCAAAGTACTTCGTTATCAAACAAGTTAAATTTTGTCATAGTTCTCTACACGTTGCACATACACATACACAATACCACCAACTACACTGTCTGGGAAAAATCTGAATACCAAGAAAAAATATTGTAGAGTAATGAAATTTAAACAATGCAATTAACTAGTGTTAACTAGTTAGCACGTTTAATTGACAAAAATTTCAAGATTCCAGGTTATATTAAGTTTAAGAAAGTTCATTTCAAATGTGAAACGCTATTACATTATTTTCCGACGTAACCTCCAGAATTTTGAATGCAAGTTTGCATACACGCAAGCATTGAGTCATACAGGTGCCGAATGTCACTTTGTGGCGTGTACTGCCATGTTTATTGTACTTGTTCTGATTATATTGGGACGTTCAGTGCTGGCTGTGAATGATGCTGGAGTTGTTGTCGAATGATATCCCCTACCTACTCAATTGGTGGCAAATTTGATGATCGCACAGACCAAGGTAGCAAGTCGAGACTCTGTAAGGCACGTTGCATTACAACAACGGTATGAGGCTGAGCGTTTTCTTGTTGGAAATATCGTTCGTGAATGCTATTCATGAATGACAGTACTATTGATTGAACTATCAGATTGATGTACAAATTTGCTGTGAATGTGTTTGGAATAGCCCTGACAGTGCCCCTGTTATCATAGAAAATTACTCCCCAGACCTTGACTTCAGGTGTAGTTCCAGTGTATCTAGGTCACAGACAGTTTGGAAGTAAGCGCTTTCCTGGCCTCTTTCTGACCAAAACACTGCAATCATTGGCGTCAAAGCAGAGCTTTCTTTCATCAGAAAGCATAACAGATCTACTCGCCGTTCTCCAATAAACTCTGGTTTGACGACACTGGCGTTGCAAACTGGAATAGTTTGGAATCAATGGAATGCCTGCCTTAGGGTTCCTGGTACTTATTTGTCCATGAAGTAATCGATTTCTAACAGATCATTTTGTCACTGTGATTCTAACTGCAGCTCGAATTTCTACTGTTGGTGAAGTATGATGAGTCACAACCGTACACTGAATATAGTGATTTTACCTCTCATTTAAGCCACGTGACAGTCCAAAACCCGGTCTTCTTAAGTCTGTAGCATCCCTTGACCTCTGCTCCCAACATTTATGCACAGTGTAAAAATTCCTACCAAATATATCTGCTGTATTGGGAAAAAAAATTACTATTCTCGTAGTCCTATTGCACGACCTAGTTCAAAATTCATGAGCTGTTGATGATGGCTTCTTCGTCTTCTTAAAAGCATTTTTGGCTAAAATCAACACAATACGTCAAATTTCAGACAATCTCATCAACTTTAGAACACGCATTTAAAAAACTCTGTTTTCATGTTCCTGTTTTTCCGTTCGAGAAGCGTCAAATTTGAATCTATGTCATCTTTCAGATATATAAACACTCTTAACAAATATTTTTTATCTAACACAAGTCTTTCTCAGTGTTGACATTTTTTTTCCGCCAATGTATTCTTAAAATTTGGAATTATACAATTCTACGATTGTCCACTATAGCAAAAGTAAATAATTCCGACTGGCTCATTTGGAAGAAGAGTAAAAATATTCTTAGGAAAGCAGAAGCTGAAAACCTTTTATTAAATATTAATAATGTAACATAATTTTACATTTCATAAGTTTGAGTGTTCTGTAACTTTTGAAATTATTTCTTTTTAATAGTTGTTTAAATATTTACTTGACATTATGTTTTAGAAATTAATTTCGTATTCAGATTACTTCGTTTTGTATTTTTAAACAAAATATTATTTTTTAATAACATGTATATGATGATTCTGAGACTCTGCGTTTTTCTTATCCTTTTATTGATGCATTTTGGTTTTCAATTTCATCTTGTTTTAATATTTAATTCAAAATAGTTAATAATAAAATGTTTTGACTTTGAAAGCAGGCCAGGAATGAAACAGAAGAACTTTTCCATATTTTTTTATTTTCCTTAAATATGTATTTATGTACCTAATCTTTATATAATAATTTTTGTATTATTCTTATTAAGAGTTTAATAGACATGAAAGAACTAAAAAGGCTCTTAATTTTTCACCCGAAGAAGTTCTCGCTTGAGGTGGCAATTTAATAAATGCACCTAATATCTTTGTTCTCATTTCTTAAGAATAATAATAAAGTTCTTAAAGAAATTATAAAAATGACAACCCTTCTTCTGATCTATAAGATTTTATATACTGTTATTAAAAGTGTGATTTTATGATCTTGATATTTCGATTAAATTTAAAATTTCTTCATTCAGGTCAATTAATATTTAATTATTTCCTTTAGTTTTTAGTCAACATTACTGTCATAATAATAAATTTTCCTTTATCAATATATCATTTTTGGAGTTTTAAAATTTTTGAAAAGTTTATTCATAATTTTATATTTATACGCTAGCAAAATGGCACGTAAACCGGCTTTTTAACAATCAAATGATATATTTGGAGTCATTAAATTTTTTTAATCCTTAATTCAGATTCTTTTCGGGAATATTTCAAGGAAATTAAAAATTATTTTTAATATATAAAAGAAAAAATGTGTCATAAATTTTAAAGCAAATATTTAATATAAGCTTTAAATAACTGTTTGCAACTTACGATATCAGCTTAAACGTATTCCTATTCTAATTTGTAATACCATTTTTTAATTTTTATTAAAAGTAATTCTTGCAAAAATTACATAAAATTACATATTTATTAAGCAAATGTCAGATAATTTTAGTATAAAAGTTAGTGGTTAAAATTATTCGTACTCCAAGAAGGGACAAATGTTAAAAATCATTTTTGACTACTTATCATCTACTTATTGAAACTCTACTTCAAATACCTACTTATTGAAACACAATTTCATATAGATACTTATTGAAACACTACTTCATTGTACCTATTTATTGAAACATTACTTCATATACCTACTTATTGAAATGCTATCTTGTATGTATGCTTAGAGAGAAAATTCCTTCTTTCAACTGTTTTTGAAAATAAAAAATATATTTTATTTTAGAAATCCTAAAATCTTAAAATATATAGTAAACACTGATTAAATTTTTCCCTAAAGTAATTTATAAATCTAAATCAATAATATTATATCAGATTAGCATTAACAGACATTACAATCAAACAAAAAAGAGTAAAACTAATTACATAATACATTTAGTCTATTTTTTCAATTGAATTGTTTTCTGTTAATTCGTAAAAAAAAAAAAAAAAAAAAAAAAAAAAAACACGTCAAAGAACAAAATAATTGGGTGACCTATATTTAATAAAAATTATGAGACCAAAGTTACAAGCAAAATACAGTTATTATTAAAAAATGTAGTTATAGTTATGTTTTTTCTGAATGCTATAAGTTATTAAAAAAGTAACAACAACGGGTTCTTAAAAAACTAGGAGAGTTTGATACAGCTCATGATAATTGTTCTTAATAATTAACTTTCTTTTCTCTTGGTAACTGGTATAATTAAAGTATCCATTAATTATAGAAATATTTTCATTCATTAGATGTACAAAAAATAAGTATCTGTATAACCATTTAATTAACTTTTTAATTGAGTTATATAAGTAGTACAACTTCTTATTGATATTCTTGGCAGCGATCTTCTTAAGTTTCTTATAGAGAAGAATATCAAATTAAACTTTGGAATTCTTAAAAAAGGAATATATTTAGATTTTCTATTGCTTAGGAAATTTCTATATAGTGAATAATAAATAAAAAATAACAAGAGTTTTCAAGAATTAAACCTCAGTACATAAAAAGAAATTTATTAAAATTACTTAAAAATAAACAATTACAATTTTTAGACGAAAGAATGAAATAAATTCTCTAATAGTCTCTCTTAAGATAACATTCTTCTGAATTTTTATAATTTTTTATTGATTTCTTTAACATTCAGAGTTTCTTTAACATTTAGAGTTATTGCTGCTCTAGAATATCAGAATTGTAGTCTGTACTTATCAAGAAATAAGGGTGAAACTTTAGAATGTATAAAAGTAGCATACATATCTTTAAATATTTATATTATTCAATTATTATACTACTAAAAATGTCTATCAAGACTGAAAATGAATCTTTTTCACTTGCCAAATTGTTAATTTTTTATATAGATGTATTGTAATAATTCAAACTCATAATTTTTTTCTATATTTTAATAAATATGCATAATTGTCAACATCATGCTTCAATCCCTACAATTACTAAATCTAGAATCCCCCTCATTTTTGCTTATGAACCAGAATTCATTGATAGGTTGGCAAAATATGGTTGAGTTGAAAGATAGAGGAGTAAATGCTAGCATTTTTTAGAAATATAATAAACTTTAATTATTATAGAAATTATTTAACATAAAAATCCCAAATATTTCTTAAAATGAAACTAATGAATAATATATATACAAATTTCAAATTAAAGTAAGATAGTACGTCTGACAATGAAAATGGATTGAAAGTCAGGACATAATAAATATCTGAGGAAATCTATTCATATTGCAAACTACGCCTCATCCCTCTGGGGAATGAAATCGCCTAAAACTGATAGTCCCGAATTACTGAAAATAGCAGTACACTTTTCCGTTAAAATATATCATCAAAAATATAAAGGCAAAGGTTACATAGTAAAATTTTATTCCTTTTTCAACCAGGGAAATCTCTGGTAATAAATACTTAAGACAGAGCACAAATACTGTGAAATTGCATAAGATAAATGGAATTATGACAAATTATATATAAAATGCATATTCTTTTATATAGTTGATGAATAATTTGATTCTTCCAATAGGTGAAGAAAGTGAAACTTGAAAATTTATTCAGGTGAAAATTGGAAATTTTTTCCAGCTATTCCCACAATTAAGTCTAATAATTTCAAGGACAATAATATTTTACAGATGGAAAGAAAACAATTTGTACAAATTAAATTCTTATTACTTTAGCATCAATTTGTTGCAAGTTATCAACTTATGCTTAATGAGTGATATAATATATCTTCTATCAAACTTTCTTTTACCATAAATATGAAAGAAAGACATTTATCTATAAAATAACTTTATAAAAACATTTTCCAAAGAACATTATAGTTTCAGTTAGGGTTTTTTTTCCATTTTTGTATTGAAAATTCCAGTATTTTCAAGGTAATTTAAGATACTTGCAAAAAGAGGTTTTAGTACGACATTTTGTGTGTGTGTTTTTTTTTGTGTATATTTAAAAAAAATTCTGGAAACTTTTCACGGAAATGAAAGTGGAACTGTTTATCATACGCACATTTCTCGTATAGTATTTTCAGAAACATGATATGGCAAATGTAAATAATATAAATACATAAATCGTATTTATAAAAGTATTTCACGCAACAACTAAAAAGAAAATATTTGTGAAATATGAAGAAAATGCTGAATAGTAGCTGCATATGTAAAATTCCATAATATAAAATTATGCATGTATAAAAATTAGTATGGGAACAGAACTTCAATTTCACTTCTAAGTCCGCAAAATCATCGGGTTCGTTTGTAGTGGATTATGGTGTGGAAACAATCAGCAAGCCTGAGTAATAAAAGGCAGCTTTTATTAAACGTGGAGACACTAATATAAAAATGACAAATGTACAGCTGAAATGAAATCAGACAACACACATTAGCAAACTTCGGCTAACAGTTGTTTACAAGCAGTAATTGACCACAGCACACAAAACGGCCACCAGAAGCAGGGAATTCAAGTATCTTCAATCTGAGGCATCTTCAAATGTCTGTTATTCTCCACTGTTTCCAACTTCTGATTGATAACTCCGTATAAGAATCGATACTTCCATAATAAACAACATGACTGCCACAACTCATTTCACCAATACTGATACACTACCTCTGCACAACGCTGACACTCCGCCGTTGCTTCGCTATTTTCTCGAACACTCGATATTAGACTAAGACTCAAGACTGGTTTCATTTTGAGACTGCCTGGTTTTTTTATTTCCTGGGAGGCGGGCCGAGATATTTCTGGACCAATCCGAATTAACTCGAATTTCCTTGATTGCTAAAATACTAGAAGACTCCAGTAATATCTACTTTGTTGCCGAAATCGCCATATTCATCGCCAAGCTCTGAGATCACTGTAACAGAATCCAATCAGAGCTCAACACATCTGATCGCACAAAAAAGTATTTCCAGTTATCATGTTGGGAAGAAACATTATAGGTTTGTTAAAATATTGAACGGAATATAGAAAATAAATGAGCGATAATTATATTAAAACTTTAGGCAAAAGACATATATTGATGGCTGAGCGAAAAAATATTTAAATTAATAAATCAATGCATATTAAAATGAAAAATATTTATTTATACCTTATTGAAACATAAATTTTATAATTCTTAATTTTCTTTAAACACATAAAATTTGAAAACATTTTTTTTTTTTTGCATTGCCTAAAACCAAATAACAATTTAAGTTTATAATTAGATATTATCTCAAATATTAGATTTTGTCAATCGTTCATCTACTTTCTGATTTTAGTTTAATAATAGGATATTTACATCAATTTCCATTTTCTTAAGAATGTGAAAGATATGTATGTGTAATGAAGATCGCCAAAAAGCATAATTAAATTGTGAGGACATATTTTGGAGAAAATCATTTTTTTTAGTTCTTGTAATTTCTTCCATTTTTTTAAGTTCTTTTCTTGTAATTTATTATATTTTAACCAAGAAGTCCTTTACCACCAGTCGAAAACAAGTCAGAATGACTAATCGGTCATCATGTTGTTGTAAACATTATCATATTTCATAGATGCTTTTTGGGCTTAACTTCCGAAACAGTTTAAAAATCTTTTATATCTAAAAATAAACGAAAATTAGGAAATCAGAAGAAAATAAAAATAAAAATTCAGTCTCAAAATAAGCAAGAAATTTGTGATTAAGCTCACAAATTAGAAATATTTAAATATTTTTTATTTACAAAGAATTATGATGAATAAGTGATACGGAATAGAGAACAAAAAACATTTGGTAAATAACTTACTATATAATAACTAGGATAAATATTTTGGCAAAAGGAAGCCCAGAACAGCGTTGATGAGCAAACTTTTATAATCACTGCATGAAAAAGTAATTAATTCTTTGCATAGTTAAAATATTGCTGAAAACTTTTGGAGTTTAAAACAATTAATATTCAAAGCAGAAACATTTGCTTCTGTTTTGAATATTACTTGCATTAAACAGTATGCTTCAAAATTGGGGCAATTAATATTATCATTTCTTCTTATTTCTAAATGTTGTATTATAAATTAATAGAAAATTTGATTCTTTAATGTATTAAGTATAGGTAGGGATAACCTGCTTAGTAAGCCCTTGCATTCATATCTTTTAGTTTGTGAGATTGAAATCCTCTGGCCAAACAGTCTCCTTGTTTGTGGTGGCTGAAGCACGCATTAAATCTGTTGTGGTCACAAAGTCCAGCATATCGAGAGTAATATGCCTCTCGCGGTACAAGTTCGGAGGCATTCTTTGATTCAGGCCTAGATGGTGATCAGTGGATGGATGAAGGAAAGGTGTGATTGAAGTCTGAACCATACAAAGGGCTGTGACGCGTGAGTAGATAATTTTCACTCTATGTGGCTCTACTGAAAAGCAAAGATCATTAGATAGATAGAAGTTAATTAATTATATTTCATTAATTTTACTTATTTTTATTGATTTTAATATAATAGTACGCGTTCGATGCCAAAAAAGACTGAATTAAATACTGTGTAGTTTCCTTTGATTTGTTTGTATATAACTTTTCAAAATTGTGCACATAATTATATGAGGTTTTATACATATATAAATAGCTTGTAAACAACATTTTTTAAATTAAAATATCCATTATTATATAAAATATTATCTTCTAAGAGAAAATATTAAAACCTCTATTCATTCTACGATTTTACCTTGAAGCATTGTCCTCAATCATCATGGTTAACATGGTTAAATATTCTTATCACAAAATGTATCTGATTTAATTTTACTGTTAAAATACATTACAAAATGGATATTGTTAATGCATATTTTATTATTTCTCTATCAAAATTTGTCCCTTTTCTAGTTAAAAAAATAGTTTTTAAGTAAGTAAAAATTTATCTATATAATTATTAGAGAAATCAATTCAATGTTCAATTCAACAACAAGTTTAAAACTGTATTTGAATTTCTGTAAATCAAATTAATTTTTAAACGAATTCAGTAAAAAGTTCAAAAGTCATTTTAAATGCCAAAAAATGAAATGAAATTCAAAAAGAATTCAATAGCAAGTACAAAAGTTTACTTCAATGCTAGAAAATAAAATTGGCTTTCTAAACGAATTCAATGATAAGATCAAAAGTGTATTTGAGAATGTCAGTAAATATAAAAATAATTGCTTTTGTAAAAGAAAGTGTACTTGAATTTCAAAAACAAATGTTAAGATTAAAGTCTTTGAAATTATTATACCATTAGAGT
Organism: Argiope trifasciata; assembly: GCA_026543055.1. Lineage (NCBI taxonomy): Eukaryota > Metazoa > Arthropoda > Arachnida > Araneae > Araneidae > Argiope > Argiope trifasciata. The sequence goes on from JAPMOQ010018023.1 coordinate 2,528,222, forward strand.
TTTTACTTATTCCTTTTAAATAATATTTTTATACACGTATATGTATACATTTCAACAGAAAAAAAAATAAACATTGGTAAGGTTTATTATGACAATCTTTCCTTATTAATCATCAGTCATTAAAGGATATGAGAACTCTAGAAAAATCTCTCGACGGACTAAAAGAATATTCTATGCACTTTATTAATATCTTAATTATAAATATCCATTTAATGAAATAAAATAAAAATAACAAATGTATTCATTAATTAGATAAATATTTCCTTTCTTTTAATATAGTAGAGATCCCAAAGGGCTGAAAATAAACTATTTAATTAACATAGCAGGAATATTATAATAGCATATCAACATTAAGTTGATTCGTAATATATCTTCATCGAAGCTTTATTGCTTTCTAGATAACTTTCATTACTGTATTGATAAATTCATATTTTATGATTCAATTATTTTTCTTACTATTTCTGTTTTCATAAAATGACAAAGCAATGAATACCAATTATGAAATTCACATTAAAATATTGTTAATAAAGGCTTGAAGAAATGTTTGGGATTTTATCCTCAGAATTAATATTGCATAATTACTAAATACAATTGTAACATCAATTAAAATACGTGGATCTGATTTGTTTTTAAAATCAAAATTAGTTTCATTTAATATGTTTCATATTTATTAATTTTTGATAAGGAGAATGAAATGTTATTTCTTCCTTAGACATTCCAATTTTTGAAAATACTTATTGCCATATAATGTCAATTCTGTTCAACCTCCGAGGTAGGTGAGGTATTTCGAAATGAGAATGGAATACTTCAGCCATGGTAGTTGCACAAAAAGGTAAGGTTCTGGATCATCTCGTTGATAACGGGAAGTACCTCCTTAGGGAAGAGTTGTACCGTGATGGGTGATGATCCTTAGGACTAAACCACAATTATCACCAGTGTTGCTGTTGCAGCTGTCTGGTCATTCAGTATTATTTATCCTTGTACATTAGGCTGGGTCTGAGAGTCAGAAGTATAATTACCCTAAAGATGCTCGGAGGTTAAGAGTCATTAAAATCAAGAGCTTCGCAAATCTTTAGGCATATCAATATCCACAATCCACGCAATAATGACATTTTTCTTAAACTATAATGTTTTTTAATGATGTTAAAGAGATGAGTTTTACGTACTTCGAATAAAATCTTAATTTGTTATGATGCAAAGTGCATTTGAACATAGCAAAGAATTTTGAAATAACATAGAGATGGCATCTGCAATTCATTATGCTTATGTCTTGAATTAAGAACTCATAGTATTATCCTTATTCGTACATTAATTTTTTTTTAGAAAAATATTTTTTAAAAACACATGTATTGCGTTAATGTCGTATTTGTATTAGAAGAGAACTACGAATACTGTTATACATTTTTTCAAGTCTGATGGTAGTTTGAAATGTGTGTTAAACTGAAAAAAAATGATTAATTGTTGTAATAGTTCCAACATAACCATAAAAATTTCAAACATACTTCCAAAATGCTTACAAAAAAGAGAATATCGTAATTTTTTATATAAGCTTTTTGTTGGACGTGTTACTTGGCATAACACTAAGGTTGATATAACTGACGAATTCATTATGAACCATGGTTCATTCCAGTAAATTCTGAATAAATATCATGTGTGAGATGTTCATTTTCCAAGTTCGTATTCTTGGTATTCAGGTGAACGCGGTCTTCTTCATGCCCAATATATCTTATCCTGACTTCAGTATCTAAACATGTAGTAAAAAACTGTTAATGTGAGAGAAACATCATCCATCATCAAAAAATATTTAATTCCGTATTTTATCAATATTTTTACTATCAGTATTTATATGAAATCAGAATTTTTACCCTGAAGCCATCTATTCATAGATGGAAACTCCCTCTTTGTAGTCATCTACAGAAATATCTCCTAAGATGTCGACATAGATATTATTAATAACGTTCCCAATTATTAACACCTTCCAAATTTGGTTGAGCAGGAAGTTTAAACTGTCCATTCGTCTGATACACGTGTTTTTTAACCCAAAGGACAAGTGTCTTTCTCTGATGCAATTTCACCAATAAAACATACTCTTTTTGGGTTAACTGCGATATTTTTTTTACAATATGCAATGATAAATAATAAACTTCGAAATAGGAAACGATAAAGTTCTCGTAATTGTACAATATATTTCGTTTGGATTAAAATTGGTCGTAAAACCCTCCCACTTTTCTCACTGAGATGTCTTTTTTTGTTAGTCCTTGTCCCTTTTTTAAATTTGATCATCACTTTTTGATATAATTTCATAAATTTCAGGCCTGCTATATTTCATTTTTAGCAGTTTCGGAAAATTAATCATTTTGAAACTAAACAATAAATTTTAGTTGTATCAACAGCAGAGAATTTAAACCATTTTCCAGCTATTTACAATGATTATTAATGATTTTATATTTCAAAGTGCTATTTAACGAATATAATCATAGAATATATAATTGTAATTAATATAATTGTTATAAAGGAAAATCTTTATATTAGTCATATATAATTAGGGCAGATTATTCTGAGTTTTAATTTTTTACACAAAAATTCGTAATATAATTACGATACATTTGCCTTGTAATAAATTTTTCCAAAATTTCCAAAATAGATATTGTTATATAATTGTAATCAGAATATGTATGAGATAGTATAAAATGTTTAGTTTTCAGTTCCAAGAATATCCATGAAAAAAAAACGGAACCGTCATATCTACATAGAAAAAGAAACATTGTATAGAAGATTTGATTTAAAAACGTTTGCAAAAAATGTACATTCTTGGAATTTAAACCGCATTATTAGTACGATTATTTTGAAGAAAATGAGATGTTTCTAAAAATATTTTTCTTGTTAGGTTTAGGTTATCAATGAAAGGAAAATTTTAGGTTATCAACAAAACTTGTTACTTTTCATAAACGAGACTTATTTTTTATTGTCTTATAAAAAACTTAGAATAATTCTTTACGTTCTCAATAGAGAATAGGAACCGATAATCAAATATGGAAGAAGATAACATATTTTATTTTTGGGCATTTATTCCTTCCCTCTACAAACAGTTCTCCATTTTAAATTTTTAGACAAATCTTTCCTTACAAGGAAGAGAATTTCAGTCTTGTATTCTATATATTTTATGAGAATACCTCTGTTTGATATTCCAGACTTCTGTAGTCAAAACTGGGAGTAGTGAAATCCAGCCTTTCTCCTTTTCAGTCTTTATGGGATGTTTAGGACTCGAAAGCTTTCATATTTTTAAAATCGTTTTTTAGCTCTCTTCTGTTATAGATGCAATGTTGGCAGAATACAAATACGTTTGTCCATGCTCCTTTATTTAGAGTCAGTATTATTATATCCTTTATTTTTTTTGAAAAGTTATTTTCCATTTTATTAGAAGAATGACATGTTATTTAAATATATACATATATTCTGAAATTATATTAAGACGGAGTTTTTGAATATTAATTTTTATTTTAATGTGATTGTGTTTTTTCTAATAATAATTTTTAACATTAACATAGGTACATATTTATATTATATATCTATATAAACAAATATTTTTAAGTAGTTTAGTGGTCAAAAAGAGAAGAAATTTTGAAAATTTAAAACTTCCGATTTATTCCATACAGGGAAACATACTTTATGTGCAAGCAAGAATTGACGAAATACGTCAGGTTAGGTTAATCGGTTGGTTAATTTATAAAGGCGCAAGAGCCACAAGTAGACCATACTGCGCGAACGAAATACGTCAGTCGACAACAGAAGAGAAAAGCTAAAAAGGGAAAACAGCTAGAATCATTTCTCGCCTTGATTTTATACATCGAGATTCCGGTAGGGATTTCTTTGACAAGGGTCGATTTTGGTAAGGGAAATACAGGTATCTTTTAAAAGACTTTGCTTTGAATGTCAGATTTTTAACAATTTACTTAGAGCGTGGGAAATTGTTGATGAAAATAGTTTTACAGATTTCTCGTAGTATTAATGAAATAAATAAAAATATGGAATTGGTATCAAGAAATAAAGAGGGCATTTTAGAGCGAAGTTAATATGGGTTAAATTAAGAAAAAAAGGAAAATAATGGATGATTTAAATTCGATTAAAAGAGATCATTATATACAATAATAATTTGAATACTATTAAATTACTAAAATTTGAGGGGAAATGCTTACTTATTTGAAATCTTCAGTCTTTCGAATAAGTATCAAATAACAAAAATACAGATAAATCTCGTCAGAAATATTTATGCTTGAAAATATAACAAAAAATACCAATGTTGAAACAACATTGTTAAGCCATGCTACTGCTCGTAAATAAATTCATAGGTTTAATTTGATTTTGATATGCATCAGGTAATAATATTTGTAGCATTAGAAATTACTTTGAGCGAGGAATTATTTTTTTTTTACTTTCGAAAGATAAATATGCCTATCTTATTTAATAAGAGCATATCTTATATTTATTTTAATATGAGTCAGATTTTATAACAAAAAGTCCTACTGCTTTTGACGCCCTGACAAGACTACAATTCCATTTGTCCATTTGAAAGCAATATAAACAAGAATGATCATATAGTCTTTTGCCCACCACTTTAAGCAATGTAAAGTAAAATATCAAACTTTCACCTTTTCAAAATATAGAGGTGTACATCCTGAAATTCGTTTTCTTTATTGTCCAAATTTTATCTTGAAATCATGTAAAAGACAAATCAAAGATTTAAAACATAAACAAAGAAAACGAAATGTATGAAAGGAAAGTCGCTTTTCTTATAATTTACTCTTTCTGTTGTTTTGTTTTAATGACAAAAATATTTATTTCAAAAGTTGTATATTCCCTCTCAAACTTTGGTAATTCAATTTCAACCAAGAAGAGTAACGCCAAGTTAGTAAATGATGGACTTTAATCCATCTGTAAAGGGTGATAGTTTAGAAAATATCTTAGCTTTATAATTTACCCATGTACTTATTATACTTTAAAAATCCATACTCTGCATCTGCCCATTTGCTGTTCATTTTCAGGTCATTTTGTTCTATGCAATTGTATTTTAAATTACTTTATCGAAATTGACTAAATAAAATAAATAAATTTCGAGGATAAGTAATTAAATTAAATGTAAGCAAAAATGTAAACTAAATATTATTTATTTAATTTAGCTTTGCTTGAATAATTAGTGACTTTTTATTGTATCATGAATACATTTGTTTAGAAAATAAACTTTTTTTTGCTTTTTGCAAAATTGTGATGATAATTTATGTTATCGTCACTTAAGATTTATCATTTAAATTATTAATATTTTAATTAATTGCCTTTATAGTAATTGGATTAATTCTTACAACTACAAAACGTTTAAAAGCAATTTTCTTTATCTTTGGAAGTTATCAGAAGGTAGCATTGTTAATCAGCAGTTGTATAACTGACTTTACAATGATTGGTGAATTATCGAGTATGAAAATTCAGTTATTAAAATAAAAATTTCAGAATATTGCTTTTAATATATAATAACGCTTAGAATAACGGCGAAAGAATATCACTCTGAAATTATTTTTATTATTGATTTGTAATTAATTTCAAGTGGCTTCAATATTTTTTATTTGTTTTTCGCTTCTTCCCCTTATGAATTTTCTTAAAATTCATACTGTTCAAAATTTATTAGTATTCGCCAATAATACTGATGTGCTTTATTTTTCATGATATTATCTTTCCATTTCCTATGTGTAATAATGGAATCACCCTGAAACAAAATAAATGCATTTTAAATTATAGACCCTTAGTTTTATACAACTCTTAGTCCACTTATTTAGCACCGAGAAAGATATTTATGTGGAATAGATGAAATGGCAAAAATGGCATTTTTTTTTCATCGAAATTACTATCTCGTTTTCAAAAAATTTACAATTCGAAGAAGAAGTTGGAAAAATATTTCAGTAGTTTTATAGATTTCCTGTGAAGCACCTTATTGTTAAAATACATAAAATAATAAAATATAAAACTTCTATTTTACAGTGGCCAAAAATTTACCAAGAAAATTGCATTTTTTAAAAACTCCTGTCATGACAAACTTGCATAAACTTTGTAAATTTACAAAAGCTCATTTAAGGATCGATCTGATATTTTTATTTAGAAAATCATTTATCTATTACTTCTATATCTTTATACGTTTATTGTAGCGGGTTTACGTATTGCCTATAGCAATATCCAGAGAATTTCATATAAAATCTTTGTATGTACATAGATTTCATATTATTTTATTTCTTGATTTTTATGGTGCCATGGATTGAAAAAGAGCATATTTCTTGCTATTTCATATACTTGATGAAGCTTTAATAGAAACCAGCTATTCATTCTACAAAAGCACATAAGTATTCGAAACATAAATATACTTTCTGCTATCATAACATATCTGAATAACATACATAGAAATTCATGATTTTTTTATTTTCATAACTTTGAAACCGAATCAACTTGGTGGGAAAAAAAACCAAGCACGAGAAGACAACTAATAAAAATATTTTTGAAGAGAAAAATTTATTTCCATGAATGATATGGCTGGGAAGCTATTATATATTCATATGAATAGAATAATATGAGTTTGATTGGTTTGAAATTTTTATGACTCAAAAGTCAAGATGTTGATCATGCTGCTGAAAAAGGCATGCGTATTATTATGAAAGAAATAAAACTTTTTGTTTTCAAATTATTTTAGCTTAAATCAATCTCAAATTCGGACATAAATTCATATTTTCTATATAATATAATAAAGATACAATATTAGAATTGTTATTTTGTGTAATAAAAAATTATTGAAATTTTGAAAATATTTAGAAATTTTTTTTTTTGAAAAGTGCTACGCTGAGAAGTTTAGAAGAAAATAATTTTTTAAACTTTGAAGATTTTGCAAAATTTTTATTGAAAATAATTTTATAACATATTCTTGATATTTATATTTTACCTACAAAATACCTTTGCCAAGAAAAGTTGTATACTGCATCAACAGTATTGAAACCCAAATGACATGACAAGAACTTTTCATTTTGGAACATGCCAATTCTCTAATACGATGAAAAATAAAATGCAATATAAAATTTCTTTATTAATTCATTAATTATTTTATATTATATTTACTATTATTTCTTTTATTATTTCAACAACGATATTTTAATAGTTAAATAAATAATAATTTCAATATTTCAAAGCATTAAGTATATACAAAACAAATATAAATATATAACATTTAATTATATAAAATTAATATTTTATTATATACATGTTAAAATACAATATAATGTATTATCACATGGTTTAAAATTTTATTATTTGTATTTTGTTATAACGAGTTGTTTATTTTGCCATATATATTAGCAAAATTGTATAAATAAAAATAATAATTCACTATGTTTCAGACACACTCGTATTTTTTTTTATTGTTATTCAAATTTCAAGCATTTGGGAAATATGATTAAGCATAAGACAAATGTATTACTATTCATCTTCCTTCTAGCCTACATTCAATTTCTTTGGAGAAGCAAGAAAGCACAGAAATTTTTGCGTTTTAGTTCTTTCAGGAACTCTGAAGTTGAATATATATTGCCTTATTAAGTATTTGCTGACAAATGCAATTTGAATAAAAAGGAATGTGAAGGGACGAGTACAACAAATTATTACGAAGATCCTAGTAAAAATTCAGAATATGAGATAAATGAATATAAACTTACTATGTAAGGAAGAAAATTGCCAGAAAGAATTATATAGTACTCTATCTTAGCCTTGTTTGTTTACTGATTGAGAGTCAAGTATAGTCCACTCAATCACTCAAGTGTTTTAGTGATCTCTACGCTTAACTGGCGGGAGTAGTAGCATTCTTTATCGCATTATCTTGATAATTATTAACCAATTGCTATAGACTGAACGTAGTCGGGAAAGAATATATTAAGATTGTAATATATTGATATATATTACTTGGTGATTATTAAGAATATATTAAGATATATTACTTGGTGATTAATCACTGATATACGCTTAATACACAAAACCTAGAACCCAGGATTGGAGATAGCTTATTAGTATGATTGAAACTTAGATTTGAAACAGAAATAAATCATTTCTAGTTGTCATTTATAGGAATTACCATAGATAAGAATAGCAAAGTCGATGATTTTAAAACAAGGATTATAGTGGCCTTTGTTTTCAATTGTGCCATCTAGAGCAAAAGTACGACTTAGTTATCCATGATTCATAACCCTTTTTAAGGTGTGAACTTCATTCATGTAGTTCATTCACTCATAGCATATTGTAATTTAGACCTGAATCAGAGAACTATCGCCTCTGAACCAGCACACTCTGTGTTATTTTCTCGTCTTGGAGGATTTTGTGGTCCCAATAGATTTATACGTGCACCAGTCACCACATACACAGGAAGTCTATGGCCGACGGGATTTAAACTCCAATTCTAGGGATGCCAATCCAACGACCTAACAACCAGAATATGTTTACCTTACATAGACGCAAAATTGCAGTCAATAAATTCCATAGTATTTTCAGATACTTATGCCGTATTTTGAATTATCGATTTTACATGTGAAAATACCAAACAAATTATTATCACTTAAAATTTTATGACGATAACAAAATCTTTTCTTTTTACATTTCGTATAAGAAAATATAAATCTGTATATTTTTTTCCCTTTGCTTCTTCTCTTCAAAAGTTAAATTTACATATATTTAAAGCAATGCGGAGCTCAATAAACTTACATTTCAATTTTTTAAAAGTATCTTTATAGTTTCAGATTCAGATTCAAATAAGAATTACTTAAACAATACTATAATAATATAAGATTTTAAATAGTTATATCTAATAAGCAATAATTATGGCAGGAAGAAAATAATAAAATACAGCTAATTACCCAAAAAATACATTAATCTGTGAATATCTGGTTCTGCATACGGTAAGTGCAAAAATTGAATTAATATTTTTCGATAACACTTGAATATCTGATAATTATATGCCTATTTTATCCTATTATGTAATAAATGACACAAATCTGTTCCTTTATGGGATTTATCAGGAATGCAATATGATAAATTACCGGAGCATAAATCTTTTCATGCATATCCTATACTTAAAAATACATTTAGAAATAAAGCCATTTAACAAGGAAATCCATATGAATGGCTTCCTTAATCATTAGATTTAAGTTTATTAGTTTCCTTTAAAAGAAAATTCCTGCAAATGCAGATTTTTTAAAATTATTTTAAGGCATATTAATTTGTTATAACAACAATGTTACTTTATACTCAAGAAAACTTTTGCTTAAGGGAAACAATCCTGCTTTATAGCACATAAAATGTATTTCTATCAAATATTACCGAAAGGGAATTTAGTTTTAATTTCACAAAATTATTCATAATTACAATATATTAATAGTTTTACGACAATATATAAATAGTTTTGAATTGTAATAATAGGTTATTTTCAACATGTTATGCACTGCAAAATTTGATCTTTTTGAATTTTTCGTATAATATGAATTAATGAATAAAGACTTTATCTTAAGCTTAAAAAGCAGCGACATTTAGTTTTAATTTTTTAAAAATATTTTATTATCAAATGTTATAACAGACTCTGGCATTAATCTCATTAACCAATAACAAAAATAATTTATTTAGTGAATTAATGCAATCAAATTTAATCATAAAACAATGAAACAATTTTATTCCATACATTCGGGAAAGAATATATTTCTCTTAGAAATGATTAATAAGACAGGGAAAGATTTAGGCTTGAAAATTATTATCATCAGAACTGAACAAAATAAAATACCATTTATTTCATTTAAAGCAATTTTCCAACTTAAATTATATACTTTTATCTTAAAGAAAAATAAATTCAAAATTTTGAGAAAGAATAATAAATTATAATTAGGGACTAGCACAAGATTAAAGAGAATTTAGTTTCTTTATTTCGAGTGATACAAATAGGCCAGTTGAAAGATTTTCTCATCTTAATAATTCCAATAGTGAAACATCTGACATCTTAGATTGAAAACTTCATTGACTATTGTGTCTTAAAATTTATTTATAATTAGCTGCCTTTGGCTACTTGCTTGTTCACTAGTATATCCTTAGATGTTCAAGATATCCCTAAAACATAGATTTGAACTTTGACTTTTTTTACACATTACATTTGTGATTCGTATTTGCGTTGTTAATTTGTGATTCATATTTGTTTGTTTAATTTGGCATATTAGCTTCATTGACTGAGGGAAATTTTATTTCTGAACAAAAACTTTGCAATATAGAACCGAACAGAAATTCATGATATAAATGCGCTTCATTCAAGGAACCTCATTCTTTTTTACACATGGCATGAATTTTAGATAGAACATTCAGTTTCCTGTCAAATTTTGCAACTTCCACACAATGGATAAACATTTTTTTCTATGATCGATTTGTCTTCTAATACATCAAAAGGCAATAATAGAAATAAGAATGAAGTCCTTTTCACACTTTTCCCTTAGTTCTTAGATGTTATTTTTCTGCTCTCCCAAGCAAATACTTATACAAAGAAAATGTACTTCCTATCTTAAACGTAAAGCAACAATATTTTCTACTGAAGAACCTCTATTTAGAAATATTGTCCCGTCTAGTTACGTTGTAAGACTAGAATGCATCGCATATTTTTTTCTTTGCACTTTCTAAAACAATAAGTGCTAGATAGATACCATCTTAATATCCAACCCAAAACTTTGAAATAAATAGATGATTACCCAGTTCTACAAAATATGAATTACTTTTTTCCGACTTTTATAAGTCCATACAACACATTATTTAAAATTATGCCTGGATATAAGTGATATAATTATAAAATGCATTTAGATAAACAGAAATTTGGACGTTTAAATTGTGCTCAATCTAAAATCACCCTTGAAAATTTCTATGTGCAGTGAACATGATAATTAAAAGTGTAAAAACTTTAAAGGATATAAATTTTTACTTAAACCTTCGGCATACGCAGCCATTTTTAAAAAATTTATTTATTTTTGAACATCTACTTTTGCGTAGATATGTTGACCTCAAATATTCTATACAATACTGATTCTTATTCAGTATTAGCTAATTGGAAAAAAAATATTTGTCCAAAGTGTGCAAATACTTTTTTCTCACTAATTTGTTCTATTTAAGACATAAATTCACTTTTAATGAATAATAAATTTAGATACTTTTTTCATATAATTTCTATATTAACCTATTAGGTTTGTTTGTTTTTCATTGCATTTATATAAAATTACTGTCTCGAAGTAAGTTTTTTTTCTGTATACAAAATTCAAAGAATACGAAACTCTATATTACAAAAATAACTTGCATGTGGAATTTTGGGGAAAAAGAGGCTTAAACATGTAAAATTGAATAACTTTCTTTTTCCTTTTTCCATGTCTTTTATCAGTTTTCATTAAAAAAAAAAAACGATTTATCAGCATAAATTAAAGGCAGTTTATTCTTATTATAAGACAAAGGAATTGGGAATTTTAAGATACTATCTTAAAGGACTTGCTACTTTAAAAACTTCTATATTCAGGAGCAGAAAAAGATGTGTGATCATGTTTTGTTTCAGTTTTCAGAATCGACGCTTAGTTCAGATTCTGTTTCATGTTCTCTTTCCAAACTTTTAATATATGATGAATCTGAGTAATCCTCTATAGGATCACTTTAAAAAAGATTTTTGAATCTTTTCAGTTCATATTCTTGCGTTGTCATAACCATAACGTTACATGGATCTGGAACTTTAGTGACACCAATTAGTGCGTTAGCAAACGAAATTGTATTCTCTATTCCTTACTGTTTTCTTCCAGTTTCCCAAGGGAACGGGGGTGTTTCAGATTTGAGACCCGATTCCTGTCGTGTAAGTGGCCCTGGTTCACGTTAAATCCGTCCTGGCTGAACGTCATCCAGCTGGTGTGGTTTGGAAGTTTGTAGATGGAGGGCCAGCTTAGGTGCCATTCTTCTCATCAAACTGTAATTCAAAATAGCAGGTCCGTCTCAAAATTACTGTAGTGTTGCTTTAGACGGGACATTAATATTACTAACCAACTAAACTGCAGTTTCCCCATGAAAGTATAGAACATACTAGGTGAAAACTTTTATAAAATCATAAAATTTCTTAACAAAATATAAAGAACGTAGACACAACTTTAGGGACAATTCAGATGCGCATAAATTATAATTCTAATAACTTATGACACTGAAATAACTTTACAAATTATATAAAATCGTTTTATATTGTAAATTATGCACAAATTATACTATGATTTGATATTTTAACGTATAATTTACTATTGAAGCAACAAATTCATATTTAAACGAAATCTGAAAAAATAAAAAGAATTTGAATCATACAAATTCATGATTGTATGCTCATGATTAACTGAATTTTTTTGTACGATCATTATCAATGTTTTACTGTAAAATGTGCCCACATTTTTATACGTCCTTTCGAAATATCAAAACAACCCAAGTTTCCATAACTAAATAATGCTGTCTTACAAAACTCTATTCTTGTAATAAAAACATTGCTGGTTTATCTGAAAGATTCAAATATTTATTATTTAAAATTCCATAATACACACATATATCCATTGGAAATGAAATTGAAATAGAATTTCATTTTTAGAGGAGATACCAGTATCGCTTATTTGCATTACATAAAGCAAAATTATTCATGTTTCAAACTTTGTCTAAGTGTGATTAAATCCATACAAAAAATTACTCGTCATCTTTTTTTCTTACCTGCATAAAATTGCCGCACATAAGTAAATAAGCAGTGGCACAGAAAAGAGTTGTGTTTCCATACTTTAAGTTGCTGCGAAAAACTTGAATATATATTGCCTTATTAGCGAAGTGCTGACAAGCGCGATTTGATAGAAAAGAAAGGGGTACTGAGAAATGCTGAGCATTATTACACTGATTCTTGCAAGACTCTTACTATGAGATGGATAAATAAAAAGCTGCATATGCATAAGAAGTGGAAGGTTCAGAAGCGCAAAAATAATTCATCTTAGCCTTGCTCGTTTGTTGGTGAACGATGCTAGCACAATGCAGCAGCTTCCTCAATTTATTACTCTTTCGCTTCGAATTTCTTTTTAGTATTCAGCAAAAGCAGGGAGTGTCATTTGTTTTCAGATTCTAATGCATATGATACCGAGATATTAATAAAAGAAGAATCGATTATCTTTTATTCTAGGAGAACAATGTAAATATTGTGCTGAGATATTTAGCATACAAATACAACTATGCGAGTTAACACTATAAAATAACATCCTTCTACTTTATACGATTTCATTTCATAAAATATATTAATTAAATTAAACATTGGAGCTTTAAAATGCTGAATTCTTAATGGCTGTTAATACTTGATACTCGATTGATAATAATTTTCCTTGCTTTGATATAAGTCTGTATACTTCATACATCAATTATGCTTTGTTTTATGCTTTCTTAATAAATTTCAATCTTATTTTTAATAAATATTCGTCATGAAATAAGGATATGAAATGCAGAATTTTTTAATACTCCTATTTTAAAAAACGTTTTTAAAAAATCTCTGCAGAATGTAAAAGTTATCTACAGCAAAATGCAATATAAAACTAACATCTTTATTTAATTAAATAGAAATGCTGTTATTATTTATTACGAATATATTTATATTAGATATGAATATCTTCATATCATCCGTTATGAATGCCCTTATATCAATCATTGTGAATATCCTAATATTATTCATTGTGAATATAATTATTCCATTCATTATGAATATATTTATATTATTTTTAATTAATATATTTTGATTCAGTAGGAATATTATTATATCATTTATTATGAATATCTTTATATTCAGTATAAATATTCTTACACATTCATTATGAATATCAGTATATCATTCGTACGAATATCCTTCTATCATTCTTTATGAATATCCTTATAACATTCAATATTTTGTTACAACAATAAAATAATAAATGTTGCATACAGACTACATAAATAATTTATCAAATTTTACAGTAATTGATAAACTTACGAAATTTAGGACGAGATTTGATTTTATAATTGTTTTTAAGGTCTTCGTTCTCAATTTGTTTGCAAGATGCAATTTTCAAGTATTTAAACTATTAGATATATATATTGAGGATATACGATAAATTTGACTTATGTAGAAATCATATCTCAAATAAAAATGGAATATTTTTTAATAGGAACTGCATTTTAGAATTGGGGAAATAAGAAATAAGGAATTATTTTCATTACTCAGGAATAAATAATTATATCTTGAATTTTTATTTCTCTAAATAATGGATTTTTCACGGGTTATCAGAAAACTCAACTGAGTATAAAATTCATTGCAGTCATACTTAATTAAATGTACTAAATTGAATTTGACTTCTAAAGAATAAATATATTTGCATTAGCAATTTATGACCGATTTTTTTAAAAGAATTTTCTTTTAATACGCTGTCAAATTAAAAGATTAAGAATTAAATTAAAAATAACATAATAGACAATAACGATAAGAAAATAAAGTAATAAATAGAATAAGTAAAAATCTCTTAATTATACTGGCCAATTTTAGTTATTTACATTAAAAAATTTAATAAAAAATTTTAAAACTGAATCCCAATAACAAATATTATGAAAATCACAATACAAATACAAGAGATTTAGAGAACCTTTTTAATTGTATTCAATATGATTTTACAAAAGAATTTAATTATAAAGCTTCTTCTCTTGTTCGAGTAACAGTTTCCACAATAAAGGACTTTTCTTCTGACCCCGGATATTTTGCACATAGCGTGGAATGTGAGATCTCCTTTTGCTGTAGACAAGTTAGCATTCCTTAAATTCCTGAAACAGCATTACATTCCGTATTTTTTATACATTTGTATATCTATTTAAATATCCAGACATAGATGGTGGAAACCTATTTTTGCCATTCTTATAGAATAAATCTATATGTTAAACAAATCACAATGAAATTCATCTCTAATATCTTAGAAATAATTTGACAAAATATCAGTATTCAACTTTTTCTTTTGTTAAAAAGTTTGATTGGAAGGTATATTTATCTTTTCTCCATAATTTACAGAATGATTATAAATGGGGAAATGAGATTTTTTCTCTCTATAAAAATGACTTACTTTTTTCTTTCTTTGCTTTTAGCAAAATCATCTTTTACATTATTATACAAAGTATGCAGATTTCTAACTTCGGAACAATTTTGAAATTTTTTCCTTGTAAATTTAAATATGTGTGGTTAAAGAATAAAATGGAAACATCGATGTAGAATGCTTGGGGTTTAATTTAGCTATTGAAAAATATTTTTACATTTTTCATTCGGGAATCTTCTAATACATCACTGAAATCTTTTTCGTCTCATTCTTTCCGAAATCTATAAATTAACTTAACCGAATAAATGTATAGGTTAAATTAAACGAATATCAATGCTCTATTGTCAAAGGAATAATTTGACTAGAAATTAGCATTCCTTTCTTTCCTTCACTAAATAGCTAAGCTAGAGGATAGATATCTTTCGCCATAGTTTCCAGAATGATTAGAACTGGGGAAATGAGTTTTTTATCTCTACAGAAATTAGCTTTTATTGCTTTCTTTGATCTGAGCAAAATCGCCTTTTACATGATAACATCAGTAAACGGAGTTATAACTTCGGTATAATGTTGCATTAAAAAATATGACACATATTCCTTGAGTATAGAATTATATACAGTTAATATAAAAAGAAGCATCGTCAATTTAGAATTCTTGATGTTTCATAAAACAATTGAATACTTTTTTACTTTTATCTCTCATGTAACTTCTAATATATTGCTAAACATATTGCATTCTGTCCCTTTGAAATATAATTATTAAATTAAACGAATCCCAACGAATATCCTCTCTATTATTAAAGGAATAACTTGACCAGATATTCATTTTCCAGTTCTTCTTCAGTAAATAGCTTATTTAGAGGATATCTTCCTCCTTTTTCCATAGTTTCCAGAATGTTTAGAATTGAAAAGTTGAACTTGATAGTCTTCCTGTAGAGAAATGAGGTTATTTTTCCCTTCTCCGTTTTCAGAAAAGACATTTTTTGCCTGATTTAAACAGAATATTTATAACTTCAGTATATATTACATTAAAAATTATGAAATATATTCCTTGTAAATTGAAATATGTATGTATGTATATATTAGTGTATTATATCTTAACATAAATTTAGAATTTTTGGAATCTCCATTAACATTTGAATAACTTCTTGTTATATTTTTCACTTGGGTACCTTCTAATAGATGGCTAAAAACTTTCTTTTTTATTCCTTCTGATAAAATTTATATGTTAAATTAAATTATTCTTAATGAAACTCATCTCTATTATCAAAAGAATATCAGATATCGGTATCTACTTTCTCCTTCGCTTAATTGCTTGGCTAAAGAATATCTTTCAGTTTTTTACAGAGTTTCCAGAATGATTAGAACTAGAGAAATGAGTTTCTTTTATTTATTTGTTTTTTTTAGCAAAATAGCTTTTCACATGTATATTCATAGTTATGCATATAAAAACAGTATTATAAGTGTAATTTCAGTATGTGCTCCATAATAAAAAATGAAATTTCTTGGAGTTTCATGCAGCAATTGCATTTTTTTTAAACATTTATTCCTAGGGTTTCTAAAACTGTTTCAATGTAGTTCTTTTAAAAGATCTTTTGATACAATTATTTTACGGTTGTTCCTGCTCCACGGGTGTTAATAATCTAACCATACCACTGACGCAGTTTAACCAAGGTTGGCTCTTCGCCACTAAAATTCACAAAACTACCGACCAATCAACCTAAGGTTTCTAATGGATCATTAGAACCTTTTTTCTCATTATTTCTGTGTAAATTCTATGCTAAGTTAAACGAATGTCAATGAAACTTGCCTTTATATAATAACTTGAGAGATACGTATTCCACTTTTTTCATCACTAAAGAATAAGGCTAGAGGGTATTTCTCTCATTTTCCCATAGTTTACGTAATGATTAGAACTGGAGAAATCGGGTTTTTCTCTAGAGGAATGAACTGTGTGTTTTTTCTTTCCTTTGTTTTTTCAGGAAAACAGTCTTTTACATTATTACAACTGTTAGTAGATTTATAACTTCTATATATATGTTGCGTTAAAATTATGAAATATATTCCTTGTAAAATTAAATATTTGTAGTTATAATAAAAAATAACAATGTCTATCTAAAAAGTTTCCTTTATCCATTGAATATTTTTTACATTTATCATTTGAACGTCTTCTATTAGATTTAAAAAACTATTGCCTTCTGTCTGCTTACGTCCATATGTTAAATTAAACGAATAACAATAAATCTTCTTTCTATTATCAAAGGAATAGGGTTAAATTCCGTTTTCTAATTCAATAAATTTCCAGGTTAAATTATATCTTCTCTCTTTTTTCCTTAGTTTCTGAATTGATTGAGACTGGAAGAAGGGACATTTTTTTCCTTCTTTGATTTTAAGCTAAATCACCTTTTACATGATTACGACAGTAAATCAAGTTATAACTTCAATATGTGTTGCATTATAATCAATGAAAAATACTTCTTGTCAATGTTTTTTTCCTCTGGAGAAATGAGATATTTTTCTTTCTTTGTTTTTATCAGCCACCATTTACATGATTATAACAGTATGTCGATTTATAACTTCAATACATGCTGTATTAAAAATATCAAATTTATTCTATGTAAATAGAAATATGTGTGGTGAAAATATCAAGTGGCAACGTCAATTTAGAATGCTTAGAATTTCTTTTAAATATTGAAAAAAATGTATACATTTATCACGAACATCTTATAAAAGTTATTTACATATAGATAGATAGATAGATAGATAGATAGATAGATAGATAGATAGATAGATAGATAGATATTTAACATTTTTAACATTAAACATTTTTTTTTTCCTTTTTTTATTAAATCGTGATGCTAAATTAAACAGATCCGAACGAAAATATTCTCAATTATCTATAATCTCTTTTATATATTATCGTCCTATTCTCATTCTTATTCACCTTTATATCTCTATTATACATGCTATCTCTATTATCTTTCTCAATTTCTTCTCTATTACCTATCTTATATCCATTGTCTCTCTTAATCTCCTCTCTATTATCTATTTTACCTCTATTATCAAAGTTGAACAGAGATCGGTATTCCACCATTCGTTCTTCAATTTCCATGGTTTCTAGAAATATTAAATATTGGATGTTTTTTCTCTGGAAAGAATGATGGATTTTTTTTCCCTGCAAAACCACCGTTTACATGAATACTATAGATCATGGCATTATTATTTCGATATATGATAAGATGCTAATTAAGAAATGTATTCCTTCTTAATTTAACTATGCGGGATTAGTATATAAAATAAAAACGTCAATGTAGAATGCTCTGAGTTTTAGTTAACAAATGATTTTTTTTTGTATTTGTCATTTGGTTATCATCTAATAGATCATTAAAAATTTTCTTTACGATTAAATTTATACGTTAAATTAAACGAATTTGAATGAAATTCATCTAAAGGAAAGTCTTGACCGAAGATCGATAATCCACTTTCTTCTTTGCTAAATAATAAGACTAGAGAATATCTTTCTCCTTTTCCTATAGTTTCCAGAATAATTGGAACTGGAAAAACGAGCTTTTCTTATTTCTTTTTTTTTTGTTATTGTTGTTGTAATTGAAAAAAACGCCTTTTTTCATGATACGTATGCAGATTTCTAACTTTTGCATTTTTTGTCTTAAGAATTGAGAAAGAAATTGTTTGTAAATTGTGGTGTAAGTGCTAGCAAATTATTAGTACTGTTACTAGGAAATTGAAATATGAGTGGTTGATTCCGACAGGTCTTTCTACTATTAGTATAGTTCCCAAAATGATTAGAACAGGAGAAATCAGATTTGTTTATCTTTTTTTTTTAGTTTTTTCTTTCCAAATTCGTCTTTTACAAGATTAAAACAAAGTGTCAATATAAAAATTCGGTTATATTATCTTAACCCATTAACTGCCATTTATGAGATATCCTCGTTGGTAACAGTTGCAAAAGGAATTGTTTATAAATTTAAAAATTTTAAAAATATGAAATATTTTATGAAAAGTCCTCGTAAATCCAAATGTGTAAGGGTAACATATAAAGTATCGACATTAGTTAAGAATTCTTTGAACTTCAGTTCCTCAGCAATTATAATTAATGAAGAATAAATGCAGTAACTCGATCAACCCGAAAGCGAATTTTTTTTTAAATCTATAAAAAATCATGATTTTTTTTTCCAAAAAAATATTTGCTACGTTTTTTATGTCGATTGTAAGCAAAAATTTATGTGTTCATTAAATATATTAAAATCCCAAAATAGAGTAATTAAAAGAAAATGATAAAACTATGTAGGAATATTGCTTGGTCTTAAAATATATGCTTCGAAATCATGTGTAAAAATAGTCACTTTACGTTATTTCAAATAGTCACTAAATAGTCGCTTTACGAAATTATAAAAATGCGTGTAACATGATATTCTTGTTAATTTTATTTTAACATTTGCAGCTCAATTTAGCTGTGGAAAACAATTAAATTATAGAATTAATTTGCTTAGATTAAATCAGCCACCCACACGGTACGGTAAAAAAGTTCAATGAAAAACATTAAAAAAAATGTTTTTGCTGAAACATGATCTAAATGTTTCCGATAATAATTAAAACTGCTTTCAAATATTAGAGTAAAAGAAACATTCTGTGGAATTATGGTCACAAAAAATCAAATCATTATTTAGCATCTTTTCGTCTTGCATTTTAAGACGAGGCTCACAAATTTTTTTTATATGAAATTTAATTATCACTATTCTCGCCAGTTTAAAAAAATACCCTTGGCTGACGAAAATAAAATTTAATTTCTCAAACGTTTAGATGCATGAGATGAAATTTTAGAGGAAATCTTAAATTAATTGGAAGATAGAAGTAAATGAAATTTTACATTTAATAATTAATGGATATTTAATAATTAATGTACATTACAATAGAAATAATATTTTTAGCTTTTATTTATAATAAAGAATAGTTAGATTCATATTTTATTCTATAGCCGTTTGTATTATTTCACTATACATATTTATCACTTTATAAGAGACTCATTTAGTATAGATTATTGTTGAGAATTTTTAATTAAATACTTTTTCAGGTACAGCTCAATTTGTTTTTAAAGAATACATTAAATAATGATATACCTTAATATATTAATTTGCTGCTATTTTAAAGTGATGAGCCATTTTGATTTCCCTCAAAAGATCAAAATATATGATATGATTATAAAAAAATATGATCAAATAACAATATCATCAGTTACGAAATATTCGGATTATTTATTTTCCGTTTTTGTAAACCGATATAAAAAAGGGACTGAATTCAGCTTGCCCAATTAATTGATATCGAGATTTTGAATAATACTGAATTTCGAATGATACCATTTTTTTTATGGCAGTCTACATTGCATGTCACTGAAATTATTTGTTTCTTCTCTAGGGACACATTTGGTTTGTTCATTATTGAGAATTGTTACATGAATGCTTTTTCAGGTACCAAACAATTTGTTTGTGCAAGAAGATATGATAATGTCGCGTCTGTTGGTTTGGTTGGTTGCTTTGTGTTTTTAGCACAAGAGCCATCTTTGGCAAATTGCGCCATCCATATAGTTAAAAAAAGGTTAAATGATCTTTGAAATTTAAATAAATGAATAGTTGCAGAAAAGCAAAATAAAATAGTTAAAAAACACTGAAAAAAGTAGCACAGAATTATGTATATCGTCTGTGTTAAAAAGGAAAGGGGGAGGGTAGTGAGCCACCGAGGGCAGAAGCCTAACTTCTAGCACAAATGAAGATTACTCACACACATTCGCTTGCACAACCCTTTTTTTACAGAGGGGCTTTTTCACACACCTCATAGACAGAAAACAGTGGAGAAACAACCATGATAGAACCTGACTCGAACCCGAGAAACCCAGTACACATCCAGGGTGCCCGATATAGAAGATATTAAATTACGGTATGCCATAATTTATTGATATGATGATTTTTTAAATGATGATGCATTTTTGTTTACCGCAAAAGTTACATTTACTCATGTCACTTTCTCCAGTCATTGGAAGTTAAGGAAGTATCATTCTGCTTATTACCATAGCAGCTTACATTATAAAATTCAAATATCAAAATTCAAATAAATGAAAGTAAAATACACTTTATTTTGACATTCCTAAAAATGAGGGAAAAATTTATTTCTTCTAATTTAAATTGCCTGCTTAAATATTTTGAAGCATGCATCGTCTGACAAATTATACATCTGTAAGCAATGATATAATGCCAAAATATTTTATTCATTCCATATAAAAATAATTGAAATTCCTTATTTTTTTCTTACTTCTTTTCGAAATAAAATAATTTTTCGCTTCAACTATAATAAATAAAACAGAAGAGATTTAAGATATTTCGAAAGAATTGTGCAATATTATAAAATGCATATGAAATAACCATAATAAAAAAATTTTGCCCTTTTATTGAAAATAAATATTTTGAAATAAAGGTTGCATGCACATAAGTAGGAAATATTAAAAGGAAATTATAGATTAAAACAAGAAAATAAAAGTTACGATGAATGAAAGCTGATACCAACAAGATCAAATTGTACAAACTTATTATCAAAAATCTTGAGATTTGTTACTTTCTTTTTAAGAAAGGAAAACTCTGATTAAAATCTACATTACGTAAAAGACAATGCAATAATTGTTAGAGTGAGGAAATAATTCTTTTAATAAAAATAGTTAGAGGATAGTTTGAGAAAATGACCGAAATGGGACTTCTAATCTAAACAATGCTTCACAGTTCAAGACATTTTAAAAGTTTATCCGAGATATTTATTTGAAAGAATGAATGTTGTTACTGTAGAGCAGATATAGGTACCTGCAAGACAATATAATTTTAGAGAAATATAAAGAGAAATATAATTTTATAAATTCTAAACCAAGAAGTGAAGGAAAGTTTCTATTGCTTAATAACTTTGTTCTTCTATTCATATTTTTCACGTTTTCATGTTATTTTTTCATCTGAGGATTTGTTTTTTTTTCCATTTGCTTAAATATTATTTAGAAAATTGGTATTAAATTTTAAAATAAAAAAATGATTTTACTCATATCATTTTATTATGTTATGCATGAAGAAGACAGGTAAAAACTTTAAGGTAGAAAAATAGAGCATTTATTTTATGAATTTATTCTTGAAAATGTCTACAAACGGGAAAAATCGTTTTTTCTTGCTAGTTTGTAAATCATAGCTTCTAAACCTCTCTTTCTTGTGAAAACCTCGCTTGTAAATCGTAGTACATCACATGGTTTATTCTATAAAAATTATAAAATGCACATAACTTTCAACGTAACTTAGATAAGTAATCCCCAAAGAAGGATTACTTATCAAAGATTCTATAAAAATTATAAAATGCACATAACTTTCAACGTAACTTAGATAAGTAATCCCCAAAGAAGGGGATTGGATGGATAAATTCCAACCTATTATATTTACACCCAAATATTTAATGTTGCTGAACTTGAACATAAATTCGCAGACTAAATTAGATATATCTCGGGACTTAACAACATTTATATATTTTAGGTTAACCTATTCAGAGCTGAGGAAAGGAACAACTATTCTTTAAATGTTTTTAATCAGGCAATAGAAAAGATATTTCTTTGGCAAAACCATATAAACTAAAATAACTTATTACTCCCAAAAAATAATCCTAAGCACATAAAAGATATCATCATTAAAATGAAGTACATTATCTAAATTATTTGAAAAATTGAATGAATACATTACACTTATATTTTATATTTTCATTATATTGAAAAGCTATTTTGAAAGAATTAGATAAATTTTAAATTCAGATAGTAGGAAAGCAAAATTTAATAATAATTTCAAACACCTTTCCTTCAAATCATTTTGGTAAATATTTATAAATTAAACCAGTTGAAAACTTGCACTTTTGTGCTGAGCAAAATAATTCATCTCAATTTGCAGTGGTTTTCCTAAGCAGTGCATTCTACAAATATTCCTTGCACTCTATTAATAATTACTACTGTTTTAAATAAAGCAAATTCTATTAACGTAACTATTCATGTAACATTTCGACAAATACCGTGCTTACTTTTTTTCTGAATAGTTTTATATCCTTTTATTTGATGATAAAAATAACATTAGGGCATCATAACTGAGATGATTTCGCAAAATAGCTGAGAGCAAAATATACATTTTTCCCGTTTATTGCAATATGATTATAACAATTTAAATAGATTTCCATTATTGAAAATATACTTTTAATAATTTGGGGACCTTATTATATGTTTTACATTATAATGGATACATTTTTTTAAAACGTGTAATAAAAAAATGAAATGCAAAAACTTAAACATTGACATCATTAAGCTTTAAAGTTTTAAATTAAGATAATAAAATCACTAATATCTTTAAATATATTCAAATCTTCATTAAAATGCAATTATCAAAATAGAACTTTTTATTAAATAAAAAAATTAATTTTTTGTGCCTATTATCTAAATTAACTTGTTAAAAGTTAACATTATGTTATGAATTTCAAGGAATTATTTTATCAAATTTATAATATGATATCATATTATATGGATATTTGAAAGTAGGATATTACAGACATTGAATACTTGAATTCTGCAAACAATAATACGTCGTATTTGTGGTATTGGAAACGAAAGGTATTCAAATAGATGAGATTATGAAGATTTGACAGTTGGAAACTTTGTAAGTTGGTAATCCATACCTGATAAGCTCTTATTATTTTACCAAAACAAACCCAGCTTTAGTTTTTTTCATTATTATTAATCTAATGCATATACACATAAAGTTAAACATGGATTATTATGATATCTTAATAAGCCAATAAGAGCCAACAGACTTTTTGGCGATCACCTTTGTCTAATGGTTATGTTACTCGGTTACTAATCCTAACACACACAGTCACTAGTAGTATCCTAATGAGCCTTTAACAGAAACTAGGTTTGATTTCCACTCAATCCAAACAGACACAATGATTATCTTGAACAATGAGCAAGATCTTCGCTTGCCATAACGCTTGACGCTATAAAATCGTTCATCTCTCCGTTGACTCACTGGTGGGGGAGTATCGTAGTAGTATCCTAATGAGCCTTTAACAGAAACTAGCCATTAGTGACAGTTTGTCTAATGGCTATGTTAGGTGGCTGCGAACCATAATGTCGAAGATTCGATCCTTGGCAAAATTCAATCTCCACATTAGCCAAAATACAAAATTTTTAACTGATAAATTCACCAATCATCGGACACGTCATGATCAGACATTTTTTGGGTATCTGACAATCTGTATCAGTTGACCGGTGAATAAGTTCGAAGATCATCGAAAGTCCCGATGTTAAATGATAACCACAGCTGACTACTCCAACACGCCTGAAAACTAGGGGATAAAAGTTGAATGACTCGACCGCTGAGGCAGCAAGAAAGAGAACTAAGAATTGTAACAGTACAACTATTCCTGTAAGATATCCTTTATGTGTTGGTAGAGTTTAATCAACACGTACCATTTCTGGATCAATGAATTATGACATGAATAAACCACCAATCCAAAAGTCCACAGATTACAAGTCTGAGGTGCCTTGATTGGAGTGGGGTGGGGGCTACCGATATCAAAATTTTGTCTCGTTCAGTTCAGCTATATTAAAGTTTCATTTTGAACAATAATTGAGCAAATTTGAGACGGCCTTCGTAGCTTTTAAACACATTTAAATATAAACTACGACATATAAACGGCACCCGATTCTAACTTCCGCAGCACCCCAGTGAAGGAAAGTCCGAACCTGATGAATTTAATGCATACCTCATAAGTCTACAACGTATTTTCAGAGGGAACGAGCTCAAAACCCGAAATCATCTAGTCAGAAGCCGAAACCTCGCAACCAGGTTAATGAAGTCCTGACATAATGAATAAGAATTAGCAAATGATTTTTGATAGCAGGAAATGTAGCGTTTTGCAAAATGATGCTGATATATATATATCAGTCTCAAACAATGATGTTTATGAACTTCAACGTAAGAACAAAGGCCATAACAAAGAATGTTATTGTCTCAAATGTCATTAGGACCAAAATGGCTATTAGGGACATTTTCCAAGTAAAAAAAAAAAAATCAGAAAGATCCAAATATCTAGACATTCTTATAGGTAAGAGTTGCTCAATGAAGTCTAAGTTTTTTTAGTTGCAAGGCGGTGACTTAGTGATGGTTTGAGCAGTCATTCAACAATAGTTCTATATTTTACTAGTAGTTAACAGATATCGCAATTTTATACTGAGAAGATATGGAAGATAACAGTTTATCATTACCGGATAACTCTTTGTCTTCATTGTAAATTTAAAATATATCTATTTTAATTCATTTCTTTTCTAAACTCTTGAAATAATGTAATTTTTATTTAAATTTCGTCATAATTTTAAACGACGAAATAAACTTTTATTATTATAATATTATGCTGGCATTATTAGTCATATTAACATGCAAAACATTCTGTAAAAATAGATTTTAAATTTCATGTGAATTTGTCCATCATCTAGTTTTTGGTGCCGTAATGTACTCATAAATATAAATTCCATGCAATTATTTTACATATTTGTGTCAATAATTATTCATTAGATAATAATTAGTTAATTATGAAGCATGTAGTGTAAATATTTAATTCTGCCTTCGTACGAGTAGCGATAGATATACCTGTGTGTTACCAATAGAATCAAACATGTATGTATGTAGTGTGAAAATACAGATAACTGGGTATCTTGTGCGTGCTGAATTTTAGTTTCAAAATATTATTTAAAGACAGGTTATAGGTTATAGTTCGAAAGCCATAAGAAATAAGTTATTAATTACAAATATTTAGAGTACGATAGATTTATAATGAAGTGAGTTACTGCAAGCAGAATCTGACATTAGATCGTTTATACTTCCTTTTTCATCGTAACACTTCAACAGTGTTCATCCATGAAACTTCTCAGAGAAAAGAGTATATCTCTTATAGTTTTTTATGGAGACATGTTATTGATAAAAATAATATAAATAAGACACATTTGCGATCGAAACCCAAAACATGGGTTTGATAATTAATTATTGCAACAAAATATATTAAAGTTCTTGGCCAACAAGCCACTGATAAATGGATTTATTGTAAAAAGAGCAAGTTTATGACGCTTTATACCTTCCACACCCTATAACTGATTCTTTGATAATTTGTCGCCAATGTGCTGCAATAAAATCTAATTCAGGGTTCCAGTATGCAAAATGGTTGGACGAATTGTTAACAGAATCAATATGTTAAATGCACTTAATGACAGATTGCAGCACTTTGCACCCCCAACAAAGG
Source organism: Argiope trifasciata (assembly GCA_026543055.1). NCBI lineage: Eukaryota > Metazoa > Arthropoda > Arachnida > Araneae > Araneidae > Argiope > Argiope trifasciata. Next base: position 2,554,759 of record JAPMOQ010018023.1, read on the forward strand.
GCGCACCATATATGGGAGTGAGAAACTTCCATGGCAATAGGCATTATAATTGTATAGGACTGAGTTATATGCTACACTAAATAGGGTATGTCTCCTACGGGAGGAGCTATACCGTGATTGTTGATGACGAATAGAATTCACATATATTTCAGGCATTGTTACAGTCGAGGCATTCAAGCTATTTAACAAATCTGTGAAATTTTGGATTAAATAGGTATCAATCTTATCCGGAAACAACTGAGGAGTTAATGAATTGTATGTATTTTATTTTTATAATCCAGATAATTAATTTCTTATAATAAATAATATTTTATATTCTTATAATTGTGAATTATTTTAATTTTCTCCCAATTTCCACCAAACAATACAATGAAGTATTTAAGCGTAAGTACTTCTATAAGAATGCCAATTTTTGCTAATATTTGTCCAATCCACAATTTCAGCTATATATTATTGAAAACAAAATAGCAAAAAGCAGAAGATTTAAAATGGTCAGAAAAAAAGACAGTTTATTCTTTCAGATTTGTGATTGACTTAAATATTTCTTTCTGAAAATGAATAAAAAACATATTCCTAATTCTGTATATTTAAGAAGGTATGCATGAATTATGCAAATTAAGTTAAGAGACAAATATTATAAATCTAAATGTTAATTACTCATTTACCTTTTTATTCCAATTGGTTTCACATTTACTTTGGAATTTTAGGCACACATAAATACAAACATTTTTCCCTCTATAATTTGAATAAATTCGCATATTGAAAATTAAATCTTTATATAACATTTAAGGTATTCATTTAAATCATCTTGTTTTTTTTTTCTTAAAATATATCAAAATTTCTGTAAAATAAAGGTTTTTGAAAAATTAATATAAGGCCTTTTATTCTTTTATTCAAAAATTTCATCCAAATGATGTCTTTCATAGCATTTTTAATTCATAAGATTTTTAACATAATAGAAACTCTTTTTCTCGGAAGAAAGTTAAAAACATTGCGTTCTATTCACAATCATTTCAAAACACCCATTTACAATTAAAAGGAAACAATTTTTATCTTATTAACTCTAATCTAAACAAACAATTGCTGTAAAAATCAGATTGCTTTAAATCAAATAATTGTTTATAAATTCTATAAAAATGTCAACTACTACAATAACACATCTTTCACAAGTTTAATGTTTTTACAAATATTGTTTCAAAATCTTAACAAGCGTTGTTTCTTTAACGAAAAATATTCATTGAATGTTATACCGTAAATACAGATGAATTTTAATTTGGCAACATAAAAAATCTTTAGAATTAGGAAAATTCTTTTTAACAATTTTAAATTCGAAAGAACCAATATTTTGAGAATTCATGTTTAAAAGCATTTTTTACTGATTTCAATTATTAATATCAATAAAAAAATTATTTCCTATTATTCCTTTTTTTTAATATTTATATGCTTGAACGATAACGCTTCCGCTTTATTTTTATTTGCATTTTCGTTGTTAGATCATAAAAGTCATAACATAATACACATTTGCACACCAGAAGAATCATTCCATATTAAATTTAATGTCCGCATTTGTTAAAAAATTTTCAAATGTTTATTTCAAACCAGAAATATTTGCTTCTTGTACTTTTAACAATATAATTTTGATAAAATAAAATGAAGATGCATAAAACGTTTTTTATCAACTGCAACTAATCTTTAATTTCCAATTTCCGTATAAATTTTAATGCATTATTAATAAACAAGATAATATCATATATAGTTCAAGAGAAGAAATCCCTAAGCATGATTTAATTGTATTAAAGTGAAACAGAAAAGTTAGAGTAAACAAATTGAAGAATTATTAAAATCATTCCTTTTATCAATAATCTGAAAAAATTAAAAAGTATTATTCACGTTGCTGTCAAACACCTACTTTTTAATACTATTCCAAATTCACATGATTTCTTTTCATTTTTTGTACAGATATGCTTAATAATGTGATATATTTTTTTTAAATCTTTACCATCATCTGGGGCTTGTTAACATTATATTTTGAAAGTAAATTTATACTTAATTTTCCTTAAGGGTTTTCTGAAAATGACGCAATATTTGAATTTGGCATCATGCGTGCAATGAATATTTGACAACCACATTAAAAAATTAACCTCATTAACCTGAGTCAATAAGTTCACAAGCTCGCACGCATTGAATGAGAAAAGGTTTTTAAAAAATTCGACAAAAGAGTGTGTACGTTTGTGATAAAACAATGCGTACATTGAAATACTCATTCAATAATCACTTTATGAAAGGCATAAACAAAAGCTTTCAGTGCAGTTCAAATAAATACAAGGAGCCCAGAAATGAATATTCCAACTTTGTAGCCTATTACAAAAAAATCATTATTTATTGGAAATAAACAGTTGGGAATTCCTGATTACTGCCCCAAATAATTGGTGAAAAAAAGTGGAATGAGTTGTATCATCTCAATATTTTTTGGAGGGTCTCATGGTGAATTTATATAAATTAAATGAATTTAACGTATATAATTTATTTTTGATGCACAATGAACAACACAGTTTTATTTGTTTCTGTTCTTTAACAGTCCAGCAAAGGTGATGTTTTCATTAATAAAAGTTCTATGGTTTAGTTATATAATTATGAGTGACTTCATGTTCATCATATAAATACATAAGGCTTGTAAAATATTAGATTTTATGCATATTTTATTAGTTATTGAAGAGTAACATCATTGCATAATATTTTATTGTAATAAATGAAAGCATATTGAAAATGTTGTTACTTTTGACACTGACGAGGGTTAAACTAATGGCAAGCAATTAAAGGAAAAATTGTGCCTATTCTAATTATAATCGGTTTGAAAATACAGAAAAATTACATATTCATACAGATTCTTAATTTTTGCCTCATATAGTTAAACGGAAAAAAACAAAAATTATTTTCTGCCTAACCTAATAAATGATACAAAAATAACTTGAAGTTATTGTTACTTCTGCATTTATGAGAGCTAGAATAAATACCATTAATGGCGAATTTGATAATTTAAAATTTATAGCCACAAAAATAATGAGGCATTCAAGTAAAAGAATTTAATTTGCATAAAGGGTAAGTAGATAAAAGATTAACATATTACACAGATAAGTTCTAAACAACCTTAATATCGTCTTATTTCAAAATGAATAATTGATAGAGGACATTCATTATCAAATTCCTTTTTATAAAAAAAGTAATCCTAATTGTGATTAAATTTGAAAACCTAAGGTAATTAAAACTTTTCAGACTTTTGAATTTTATTTTGCGATTACTATGAATTTTTATCCATTAAAGCAATCAAAACATACATTTTTATACTATAGTTTTCATGATTTTTGCAACTTTTTATGATTTAGAAATAATGTTTGCATTTGCATTCCAAATTAGTAGTTGGCAATTGAATAATAATGAAAGACCAAAAGGAATTACATGTAAGTAGAAAAAAGACAGTAATCCTTGAGTATTATTTATTACATAAATGATGAAAAAAGGAAATCATCTTTTATTCTTGTAATTCAGGTTAGCATTGCAATGAATAAAAAATAGCAGATTTGCAGAAGGAAAATACCGTTACATTTTTTTTGTTGAAGATGCAGACTTCCTTCAACAAAATAGGATTGGTCTGGAAGAAGTATAAAAGGGATCTGAGAGATGTAAGAGGAAAGAGATAAATATAGAAAAAAAATCTTCGACTTTTTTATAAAAAAAAAATTTCCTCCCATATTTACTTTACTCTTTCTGCTGTCATTTCTGAAGTTTGGGGAGGCAAAGTGGACAGTCACCAAAGAACTTTGACATTGCGCTAAGGATTTTCGTGATTTTGATAAAAAATACCGACTCTGAAATGTAACTTTCTGCTACAAATGTTGAAATACATATAAAAAATGTTGAATTATGTTTTGATGGAAATTTATATCAATGCTCTTTAAGGAAGACTTCCATGGATTAAATCAGAACTATTTGAAAGAAAACCAAAATGTAAATTTGAGGGACAAAGCATATTTCTAACTTGTTGCCCCTTTTATTATATGCGAAATACAATCTTTAATGTATCATTTATTTCGAATTTCGTTAAACACCATTGTAATAAATTATATTCGCTTTAATAATTAAGAAGTTTGAAAATATTAATTTCAAAATAATTTTTTTTCCGTTATGCCAGAAAAAAAATATTTACCTCCTAGTAATTTTTTGGACTTTAAAAAAAATGCAAAAATTTTAAGATATAGTGCTAAATAAGAAAGGTAATGAAGACTTTTATACAAAGAATGATAATAATAGACTTTAAAAAAAACACTTCAAACTCTGAGCATTGAATTTTGAACTTTCAGAATAATAGGAGTTGGACAGACATTCCAACTGTCACCGTTGCTCACTTAACAACAAAAAAAGATGCTTGTAACTGGTATCCCAATGCGTGAACTAATTAATACAGTATCTGCCTTTTTGTTCAATAACGAAGGTCAATGTTGTTAGAGGTCCGATAGCTTGTAGTTTGTTTCTAGTTTCAAGATTTCTTTATATCTACATACCGTATATGGAATAAAGAATCATTTTAGCTTGCTTCTTTAAATTGCTTAAATTGGTAGAAGTAGTCTTTTGAATAATAGCAATTTGGCAACATTGTCTGCTTCCTCATGACCAGAATTTTTTCATAAGATCGTACCCATCCGAATAAAAAAAATGAAATCACGAATCACAAGATGTCAATAATTTCTTTAAAAAAATCAGGAACTTTTAAAAAATAAAATATTATTATGAGGATGGAAATAAATGATTACAGAAATTTAAAACATTTAGAAAACTAGGCCGGACAATAAGAAACCGAAATCTTTTAGACGGGTGGATAAATTTCAATTATTGAAACAATTTATAAAATTGATTCAGGAAGGCATGACTAATTTTAAATGCAAGTGTAACAAATTAACTAACGAGTTGAATACATTTATGATTCTCCAATTTCAGTTTGCGTTGATTTCATAGCGATTTTTTCGATATTCTAATAAATTTGAAAAATTACAAATAAATTTAAAAATTAGATGTTTGTTTTTAAGGTTTCAGATACATTAAGGCAGTGATTTCAATATCTAATCAATACTAGTTCTTCATCTTTGAAGATTTTTAACAACAATAATCGTTATATAATAAAATTATCTAACCTTATAAGCATAATCAATCAAAAAATTTTCGAAACTATACGTATTTTTATTCTTTATATTTGTCGTAAATACGATACACATTAAAAAAAGACCAAATGTTCTTATCTACTTTTAAAGGTCTTTAAAGGTGTCTTTTAAAATTTGGGAACATAAGATCTTCGGTAAACTTCACCAAACTGCATTAATCATCATTTGTTTGAAGCTTCGAGTTGGAATATTTTATTCTACATTAAAAAATGATAAATGTCATTAATAATTCAAAGTGTGAAAAATTTACAAAAAATAAAGGAATAGAAAGAAAATTTCATACTTTTGAGAAAGTTTTTGTTGAACAGAAATTACATAGTCAAAAATGTTTTTTTCTATACAAAATAAAGTTGTTGTTTTTAAATTTATGACAAATACATTACAAAATCCAATTTAACTTTACCAATAGCAGAATCTGGAGAAAACTATTATCTTCCACATAATCAGCAGAATCTGAAACAGCAAAATGAATGACCTTTCAAATAAGAAAACTGCTTTATATTTGCCTCATGAACGATAATCAAGCAAAACAAATTTGGATTACTATATCATATTTTCAAAACTACTTCTTTTTTTCAAAATAAGGAATTATCTTACTTTCTGAATCTGAAATAAAATCTTCATATTAATCTGCGATATTTGTATCAAATGCTTATCTCTTTCTTTCCCTATTGTGTTTGTTTGCATTTCGTTACATTCAGCATTTCAGTAACTAAAACAATTAGAAACGCTGCTATTTCTAAGTCAGCGCTAAATTTCTTACATCAGAGAATAGGTAAAAAAACATAAAGAACAATTTTGTATATTACATTTAATCATATTTTGTAAAGAACTGGAATTTTGGTATCGATTTAAATTATCTTACCTTTGCCTCTTATATATTCAGAATTGATTTAACATATTTGCAACGGATAAAGTCTTTTCGATTCAAAAATTTATTTGCGCAACGCTCTTTTTTAGTTAGCATGGATTGGAACTAGGTTTACAGGCGTTCTGGCCTAAGGGCAGTATTTCTTTTCTATGATCTGAGAGACCCGGGTTCAGGTCCCGGCTCGGACAGGTCTGATAGTCCTCTACCTGTGAGGTGTGTGAAAAGAGATTGAGCAAGCAAATGTGACCCATGAGCAGTGAAGACGTACTCTTGGCTATAGACGGCGATGCTTATAAACAAGAGATGCTCTCTCAGCGTAAAATCGCTCACGTCGACAACGGACTGCTTGGAAAATGCCATAGACAACATCAAAATTGGATTTAATGAAGGTTTCTAGGGACTGAAATTCCCGTTCTGATAATTTCGCTTAGTATTTGTTATCTTTTAAAAATATGAGCTTTTAATTTGCGAATTCCATATGAATTTAGTGGTTTATAAATAAATATAAAAAGTGACAATTGACAAATAAAATGTTTCCTCACACAAAAAAAAACATTGCAAGTTAAATGAATAATTTTATTAATTACTTTTTGAAACAAGGAATTATTTTTGTTTCTTAAAATATATATTTTACTTGCTTTCATTTAAATAATTATAAATTTTGATTGTTTCATTCATTTGAGAGGAACAATATATAAATGAAAATGAATCTTGTCTGCATGTCTCATTTACGCTGCTGTACCGCTCATCCGATTCCGATAAAACTTCAACAACATATTGCTTGCACATACGTGAAGGTTATAGACCTAATACCAAAGTAATTTAAAGTACCAAAAGTAATTTCAGATCTATTTACCGCATTTATTAACCATGTATTAACCACCAAATAACTCGCCAAAGAGTCACAACATATTCAGTAATGATGCTAAATTCAATCTAGACGTTAATATTTCGGAGCTGTTGTATATAAATACAATGCAAGTCTTTCTCTGAGGTAATACGTTTATTAGAGAGTGTAAGAGAAAGTTTTAGGTTCACCAATCCTCTAAGTTTGAAATTTTAAGTAAACATTTAACAAAATTATAGCGTTTTTTGCAGTAACTTCCAAAAATATTGTAGTACAAATAATGTTGCACCATCTTAGCTTTCAAAAAATTATATTTTCATTTATATTAAAGATTTTTTAGTATAAATATATTTTCTATGTACAACAAATTTTAAAACAAGATGTTTTAATCACATTTTCTAACATTAAACTTGAGAATTCTGAACGAATATTAAATGAATCACGACATGCAATAAATAGTTTCTGAGAGAACACCAAGTATTGCAATTCTAAACGAATACATAAATCTAATTTATAAAAATGAATATTTGTTTGTAGAATAGAATACTAAAAATAGAATAAATACTATTTATGTTTCTCCTTTATATATCCTTCTATTTCAATGAATGCATTCATTGCCAAGAAGAAAATGAATATCATTCTTAATTAAACAAGATAACTATATCAAATTCAAACGATAATTCCTAAATTATTTCTTCTGTGGGAGCAACGCCCCAGGTGCCAGCTAGTAATGAATAAAAAGTGCATTTAGGAAAGAAGGTCACCGTAGTATTTAAGTGACCTTTATACAATTTCCAAATTTGAAAATTATTTTAAGTCATGACAATCAAGTCATCATTATCAAAGTTATCACAATGAGCAACAACCTTAAACTATATCAAAAAAGCATACACAATTGAGTTGAAAAGGTATATTTCATTTCTGTATTCATTTTATATTTCTAAAGAAAATCAAAGAAAAGCTCCTTTTTTATATATTCATTATTTGCTAGAAATAGTGGACTAAGATCACTTATATATATGTTTTTGACACTTCATTCAGATCAATGATCCAGGAATACATTTTCTAAAATTTGGAATTGCCTTGTGTCTTTCTATTAATTTCTCATGGCCAAACTATAGACTCTACAGAAACTATTTCTACACATTTAAGTTATTTCCTCTTGAAAATTTCATGAACTTTTTAAAAACCATTATTAAATTATGATTTAGGTTATCATGCATTCTTTATAATGCATTTCGTACATTTTTTGAATTGAAAATATTTCTGTTGTATGAAACAGAAAATAAAATTAACGAAAATTAAAGAGTGCTCGATTTTATTCGTGAAGTATTCTAAATGTTTTTACTATTATCATAAATATTTTATCAACAGAATATCTTAAATTAGTAGAGCCTCCAAAAGCAAATTGTATTTTTCAAACAACATCTTGTCTGAATCGATAAAATGTGATTGAAAATCTTACCATTGATTTTGAGAGAATATTCATCAAATGCAACCGAAGAATAGGTTAGGAAATTTCTTCAATTCATAACGTATGTATTAAAATAGTGCCAGATGCCCATCATACCTAATTATCTCATTTTAATAAATTTCAATTCTTGGAAAAGAAATATTGAATAATATTGAAGTGATTTATTTTCATTTAGTGTTAAAAATAATTGTTTAAAATGAATTAATTTTTAGTTTTTAGGAACATTATTAAATGTACTGAAAAATGCTAGTATTTTTCTTTTCCTTTATTTAATATTTCCTTTTTTTTTGAAATATAAGCAATTAAATTGTAATATAAACAAAAAAAATCCAAATGTGTATGCTGCTGCTTATCAATTTATTAAAATCTTATTTATTAAATTTTTAAAAAATAAATCTGATCATTTATAGAATAATGATTGCTTAGCAAAGCTACATTTTATAAACTGCAGCTTTAATTAAATCTGCATATAAACAAAAAAAAATCTTTTTTTTTTCAAAAAATATCTTTGCTTGTATCTCACCTTTCAGAATAAATATTAAATTAATTATTATTATAAATTCAAAGAAGGTCTAATTAATAAATTCCAATGCTTCGATTAATAGCACGTGGAGATTAATTTAATATCGTCTGGAATGCCAACCCAGAATTAAACTAAGCATTCTGGAAATTTTTAAGCATGCTGTAGGTATTTTAGGTAGCACAACATACTCCCTACACCCTCGCAAAAAGGGTACGTTTACATGTTACAAGATTGTTTATAATTAAATGCATTTTCTTCGCCCACACATATGTGCCTTGATGTTTACAGAGTTATAGAGGCATTTTTTTAAAGTGTCTAATGTAATTAAGATATGACTTCCAGCAACAAATGTGTACTATTTTTAGCCACAACGAATAAACAGAGTATTTAAAAAGAGCTAGCTATTCTATACTGTATCAAATGCTTAACAGATGGTGGAGTGTTTTCTTTTCATTCAAAACTATCAGAAGATTTTCTAATCTTTCTACCTTTTACTTATTTTTGATGTGTTCTTTTATTCTATTTCCTTAAATATTTTAGTCATTTTTGTGCTTGTTACATTTTTTGTTCTCAACTTTTTCTAAAAATACTTTTCATCCTTCTAAAATGTATTTTTGATAAAATATTTCAAACGATGATATTGAATAGCTCTTAAATTTTGTGTGCACTTATTGTGTTTTATGTTCTTGTGAATATAATTACTCCTTTATTTCATAATGTTTTATAAAATACTGTGACATTCGCTTTAATCGATAATTTAAAAAAAAATATCCTCAGAAGTATTTCAGCTGTCCTTTTCTTCAGGTTTCTTTTATTTTCAAATACAACTAAATACTCCAGTGTCTTGGATAAAAATTCAATTCGTTTCAAAAATGGATTAGTAATAATATAACAAAATGATACCTAAAAATTTATAACACTGATTTCATTTTAATGCTGAATCAAAAAAAAAACTTATTTAATTATAGTTTTTAAAAATGTTGAAGGAAATATTTAGACAGACTTTAATTTATAATGCCACATAAATGAACAGTGCATGCATACTTTTTCAAATATCAATAATAATTTTTAATCAAATATCAATGCAAATTCCAAATATCAAAGTATGCATGCTCTGATAATCAGAGAGAAAGTCACAAATTTCTGAATTTACTTTCATCATCATTGATGAGATTGAGTAGAAGCACGCTAATAATACCACAATACAATATCATATTTTTATTATTGTTTAAGGTAGTTAGATAAGCAATTTCACAAATGTTAAATAAAAAGTTAATTTTAAATAAATTAGTTATATATTTTAATTAAAATAACAGGAGATTTCGCCCCTGATCAATTTTAATTATCCATCCCTATGTTGTCCAATTCTGTAAGCTTATTTAGCAAATTTTTAAACTACAATGGTTTGTTCAGTTCTGAGAGCTTAACCTTAATATGTTGAGAACATAATTTCCTAACACATATTTTAGATTCAAATCTCAAAGATTCACTATGATAACATTTTATGCATATAACTCGAATATCTAAATATTGAATCCATTGCTCATATTTTGCAGCCAATTTGACCCCTTTAGGATCAGAATTTCTTTCTAAATCTCTAAATTCCGTTTGGTCTTTCATCGCATTTTTTTTTCATCTGATATATATCTCATTACTATTTTTGAAAACATTGCGGATCTAACACATGTATTACTTAGATAAACTGGCGAATTCTAGCCTAAGACATTAAACATTCGATGAAGGTAAAGAAACAGGCAAGTTTTTCATTAATGTTGTCACAAGCGGTACATCTAAATAAAAACTAGAAATAATGTTTTAATTTCATTTAATTTAAATTCGGTTTTAATTAAAACTTTGCATTCCATTTTCTATCACGGTTCACCGTCACGTGCAGTATAAACGCTTACTACGACGCAAAAATCTTTTTTATTTAATTTTTCAAAGAATGTTGACAATGTTACATTTCAAATGTCATTGGTCAAAGATTCGTTATAAACCTATCAGGAAAATAAAGTCCTATGCTTATTTAATTTTTTTCATATAGTAAGAATATATATTATTTTTTATTTTCCTGTAATCTATACTTATAATAAAGATCAACGCGCGCGCGCGCGCGTGTGTGTGTGTGTGTGTGTGTTGGCGCTCTACAGGCCAGACCGTTCGACCTACAGCTACCAAATTTGGTACATGTATACCTTGGAGGTCGGGAATGTGCACCTCGAAGCCCTTTTTTCGAATTTTTAATCAGAATTTGAATTAAGCCAAATTTCGACGTTTTTCCTCTATAACTTCCGAAAATATTATCGCACAAACATTATTTTTACATCAAGTTAAAGATTAAAAAAACTAGCTTTTTAATAGCAACAGTGTTTTAACATATGAATTAAAACTCCTATTTTAAGCGAATTGTTAAAGAAATGTTTTAACCCTATTGTCAACAATATATTTCGGATAAAACAATAAAATTTAATCTGCAAGAGCACGTCAAAGGGAAAAAATTAGGTTTTATCACCGTGTTGTCATCATTTTGACGGAAATTCGAATTTTTAAAAGATCAACTATTACTGCAAATTAAATTTAAAGAAATGTAACTTTCAGCACGTGACTGTATAAGATAAAATAAATATAAAATGTGATATTTTCTTTAAAAAAATACAAGGCAAAGGATTCTGTGATCGTTGACAATATATGAATCATTAATTATTTTTTTATACAGGATTGAATTTATACAGGATATGCATTCATATTCCTGTCCAAAGGCCAATTTCTAAAACATTATTAATCGGCATATATATTTTTAGTACTATTAATTTGATCTAAATGAAGTAAATGATTACATTTGATGTAACTTGAGTCACACAATGCATTTATGAATAATAAATTTTAGATTTCTTCATATTTTGCTCTGTGAGCCATACTTTACAAAATACTTTTATTAATATTTTAAATGAAAGTTGCTACATCAATCAGTCTTCTAAATCAATAATTGAAACTGACTGATTCATAAAATTAAAGAATATTATTAGGAAAACGTGTTCTTTTAGAACTTTCTGTCCATCATCTTAAAGAAAATATTAATTTCAGGCCAATCAATGTCCGAAATTACTTCAAGGCTACTGAATATGAAATTTAATTGAAAATTTCAGAACGCATTACTCATGGCGAACCATCTGGTCGCCAAAGGCGGCTAGTAAATAATAAATGAAAAAATAAAGCATATCTTAAGAATATCACTGTATCCTTTTAATGAAGACATATACAAAATAACACAGAAAAATAACTTTTTTTATAACACAATCATTGAAATTAAACATATATATATGAATAATAAGCGAAAATTTTTATTCATATCCATTATTTTTTACAAAGCACCAAAAAAAGTAGCGAAACAGCCAAAATTATTGAAATGACGGGAGACTGTGTATCTTTATGATAATGCGAGACCGCATATTACATTAATCGTAAGACAGAAGCTCATACAGCTCTATTGGGAAGTTTAACCCTAGCCTACTTACTGTCCAGATCTCTCTCCATCTTATTATTACTTCTTTCTCTCTTTAAAAAACTATTTTCTCGATAAGCGTTTTGAATCCATCAGTGAAACGAAAGCACACTTCAGGGAATGTTTCTTATCCAAAATGCAAGAATTTTGAAAAAAATTCATAAAGAGGCATCCAGAGAGATGGAAGAAGCATATATAACAAAATAAATAAGCAGTAAATATTGTGTATTCATTTCATTTTACAAATAGGTTAGAAGCATATATTTCATCCTAATATATATTATTTTCATATGAATTTAGAATATAAAATTATTTATTTATGCATTGTGAAGATAAAAAGATTTTCATTTTATTAGAAATTGACCATTGGTATCCAAAACATGCATTGTTATCATATGGGTCAGCTTCTCTTCAGATTCATAAAGGGAGATTCCCAATGTTCCTATAATGTATCCTGAAGATATTGAAGATGCTGATTAAGATGTATTTTGATAAAGCTCTATGAATATTTATAGGAAATAGATACTGCTACATGGTATGAATAATCCATATCAATAATCTCTTGCACTAGCTTGTTGCCATTAAAAGCTAGCTATATAGATATTGAGCTTATCATATTGCGATATAAAAGGGTTCGAGTGTGTCATTTTCCATCTATGACATAAATTGAATTCTTCTTTCAAAGAATACTATTCATATGAATGTATAAAGGAAATATCTTTCAATCATTCATATTTTTGGAGATAAAACTATAAGAGTATTTATCATGCTAGCATTTTCGTATATTAAAAAATTGTTTTGTTAATTTCGAATTCGTATTATTTCGACTGTTCAAAGTAAATTAGGTATAATATGAATTTTAATATCAAGAAAGTTTGCTGTTTCAAAATTTATAAATCTGGAAACATATTATTCCTTTAGATATATTTCTTTCGCTTAACATTAAAAATATCTCTTGGCTGTATTTACTGTATTTAATAATATGTGGGGTTTTCTGAGCTTTATATATTATCAATATTATTTTCGTGCAGGTTTGTTGAGTTCAATGCTTTTACAACGTTATTTTCTAACATTCTTTAATGGCTATTATACTTTCCCTATCACATTTAAAAATTCATAGAAAGTTTCATAGTTCCTAACTTGATTATCTATTCTGCATAGGGCATTGTATATTGATTTCAAGAAGAATTTACCATTTTTCAGATATTTATTTTTATAAAATGTTAATTTTTTCGTTTGTTTGGCAGTTTTTGCAAGGATTTTTATGATATATAGCTAAAAATCTGGAAAGACATGACGATAGTTCATTGGAAAACAAATCGATCTCCATGGTTCAAACAAGCCTGAAATAGACAATATAATCAGTAAATTCTTTTGTTTTTTTTTTTTGATATACTCAATTTTTATAGTAAAATTACATATTTGTTTATTTTAATACAATTTCATATTAAGTTATTATGCATATATATAAAATACCATACGGCGTGATTATTACGATTGGCTTTATTTGAAATAAGATACCATCCATTTTTTTATTATTTGAAAATCTCTGAAAGAAGCTCTGAAAAACCAAGCCTCTGCAAACTTTTGTCTGTTAATAAAATTTCAGACGTCTTTTTTATAAACGGGAAAAATAAATTATCTTGAATAAAAGAAATTATAAAGTAAAACACGTTTAATTCAGAATCTTTAAATTTGTAGATTGTGTAAAACAATCTACCTATTTTTTTAGTTAAAAAATATTAAATTCTGCCTTTACATATTGTGTTTCTATTAATGTATAATTTTTTTTTCAATTTCAAGGATTAAAACAATTATAAAACATTTCTAAAGGAAAGATTTCTTATTCATTAATTCAAAAAGAGAGATACATATTGAAACATTACGATACAAAAGGACAAAAATATGCAAAACTTTTATTATTTCTTTTCAGTATGAAAATTTTACCAATATTTAGATTTCCAGAAAATGCCACTTACAGAGGAGAAACAATATAAAAATGTAAGTTAAACGAATATACAAATCAATTTTTAAACCGAAATTTTAAAATTTTAAGAAGAGAAAATAAGAATATTGAAAAGAAAATCAACCTTTTACTCAACAACAAAAAAGAAAATTGAAATCTTCAAAAGCAAATTTGAAGTTATCATGTGAAAATATTATTATTTTTGAGTCATTACTTGTCATTGTTATTAATTATTCATTACTATTTAATAGATCATTATAATTTAAGTTATTAACTGGTTTGAAACAATCAAGACACTTCTCCATTGATCTCTCTTCACCCTCTCTGTCACTCTCTCTTTATATATATATATATATATATATATATATATATATATATATATATATATATATATATATATATATAGAGAAAAATCTTTTATAAAATATATT
>JAPMOQ010018023.1:2578381-2648426 GCA_026543055.1 Argiope trifasciata
TGTTACTAAAAGTGCAGTAACTTAACTTATTGTTTAATTGAAAAACAAAATAAATTGATGAAAGAGGAATTTTTGGAATATTCCTTCATTTTTCTTTGTTATGATCTTAGCAAAAACCTACTGATATACATGTGTCATGACATCTCACTTAGAAATTTTTGCACATACTCATTGAAAATGTACTTCTGAACCTTTATTTCAAGCTGAGGATTCTATAAATATAAAATACGCTTGCTGGCCCTTAACCCTTAAAGGTGAAGAATTACAAATGAAAATTCCTAATTTTCCGAGAAAAAAAACTATTGTAAAATCCAAATCTTTGGAAAAATAAATTTTGTAAACTCTACATATTTAAAAAAAATTGCAAAATACTTATATTTTTGTTTACAAAAAAATTGTAAAGAATTGCCGTTTCTATGATATTTTGTTCTTGGGATAATCTTATAAACCACTTTTCATTCGCTGGTTAAAACATGTGTCATTACTTTTCAATTCACTTCAAGAATTGGAAATTTATCTCTTTTGAAGCACAACTTTTAAGATTTTGCAGTTTACCATTTTGCTCGAATATCCACCATGTTTCCGATTCCCCATTCTGGTTAATGAAGGGCAGGGTCGCAAGAAGTTATCGCCAAAAGAAGCAAATAATAATAATAATAATCTAATTTTGAGTTTAAAAGTTTCAGAACCAGAATGATTTTGGAATTTTAAAAAAGCATCATTCTCTAAATATCAAATGTGTAGTCTGACAGTTAAGGGATTGTTAAAAACCGGTGCAAACTGATATTTCATAAAAAATAGTTCTGACCTTGAGATAAAATTTTTAAAATCCCATTAATTTTGAAATGGTCAAAAGCCAGAGCTTTTTTAAATGCTAATGATTGCGAAATAAGAGTCATGTGAAAAAATAATGTTTTTCTGTCTGATTGATACCATGTGACATAAAAAATAATGTTCCCACATGATAACTTAAAACTTGGAACACCAAATTTCAATTTATTTTCCATTTGTTCCTTCTTCATTTATATCTATAAAGATTGCTTTGAGAAACTCATTTTGAAATTCAACAACATCAAAGAATGATTCGGAATAAACATAAATCAGTTCTTACGGACAGAAATCAAAGCAGAAGCTTAAATAATTTTCTTTGCTTTCACCACTTATGAAGTAAATTCCTTAAAGCAAAACCTTCCCTGATAAATAACGTTTCTTTTCAAACCTTGGTGCCGAAAACTTTGAATAAATCACTAATAATTCACTCTCAAATAAAGCTTTGTGGAAGCTTTTTATTAATCAAATTTCAAATCATTTTTAAGAAAATAAAGAGTTGATGAATGAAATTAATAATTCAAGGTATGGAATGATAAAGAATAAAACCAAGGGCAAATGAATAGCTGGAACTCTAGGATTTGCTTTTGTATGTCCAATATTTCGGAAGTCTTTTTATTTTTCTCCTACTCAATGAACATAAAGAGCAATCGATTTTTCTTTTAGCCTTTTCGGGTTGCACCGTGCAATAGTAGTTGGGGATAAATGAGTTTTCCTCCTTTGCCTGACGATCACAAAACAACTTGAGAGTGAATGGAGAACACAAATGAGAATTCTACTTTGCACATTCCTCTTTACTGGCACATCGACAAAAGATCGATTATTTTAGGCACTTAAAGCCTTCTTCTTCAATATACTGCTAGTAGAACTGTATATATAAACATCATATCCTTAATCTGGTTGAGATATGAGTAATAACATAGTCACATTATTTAACCTTATTCCTTTACTTTTGAAATCACATTTGCAATATAAATTTGCAAATTCTACTAAAAGAACAGAAATTTTATTCCTTGTTTTGTTATATGAGGCAAATAGATAAATGAAAAGATGTAATAAGATATCTGACTCCGTGACTTAACTATTAAATAAAAAAAATCCTAGAGAAAAAATATCTTGCACTCTAAACCATGCTTCATGAAAGATTTAGTATATTTTTGGAAAAAAATTCAGTTTCTTTGCTCTGTTTTATTTCAATAACTGAAACATAAAATTTCACATTCAGTCGATGAGAAACATATTATTAAATTTCGATGTGTAAGAATTTTTTTAATTAATTGAAACTACGATTTTTTTTCCTTTTGAGTACGTATATAGTTTCAGTGCATAATTTTAAATTTGATAAAATAAACACAATTTTAAAATTTCAAGCAATTCATGTTATAGATATCCCACCACAAAATGCATTTTGAGCATAAGTTTTAATAATAAGGAAGGTAATAAGAATATAACATTGCAATAGTAGTTGGGAATAACTGAGTTTTTTTGCCTTTGCCTAGCGATCACAAAACAACTTGAAAAGTGAATGGACTGCACCAATGAGAATTATATTTTGCACATTCGTCTTTACAGACACTTCGATATAAATATCGACTATTGGGATCGACTACTTGGATCTTTAAGCCTCCTTTTTCAGCATATAATAAAGTGAGTTGTATAGATCCAATTTACATCTTTAATCTTGTTAAAATATGCATAATAACATTCTGACATTCCATCATTTTGTTCTTTTGATTTAGAAATCGCACTTCTGATATATATTTCTTTTCTTCTGAATTTCGGAAAGAACAGGCATTTAATTCCTTTTTTTTGCCTTTCTAAATTATATAAGGCAAATTGGTAAATGGAAGTATGTAAAAATGTAGTATCGGGCTTCTGGAACAGAAATTTGACTTTCAAATAAGAGAAAAAAATTTTACACTCAAGACACCATTTTGTGAAATACTTAGTATATTTTTGGATTAGAGTGAATTTCTTTACTCCATTTTATTCTAATATATGATACATGAATTTCCATGTAGTATATGAGAAAAACTTATAAGTATAGTTGGAAAATTTATTTAATTAATTGAATGCCCTTAATTAAGTACAAATATGTTTTATTTCTTTACAAGACAAACATATCAGTAATTTGAAACAACTATGTTTTATTAGTAATTACGCGTGTTTAAAATTTAAGTCATTCATGTTATAATTATTAGTTTCATTACATTAACAACCCGTTTTAAAGAAGCACTGTAACTATTTTGGGACGGATCTTGTAATTTTGAACCAAGTTCAAATGACGTGGAAGACACTTGAGTAGACACACCGTCTTCAAACTTCCAAACACACCTGAGGAAGGATGTTTGGTTCTGATGGATTTAACGCGCACCATATAAACTGTAGTTCTTCGCTGTAGTCGGGTCTTGAACCTGAAACCCTCTGATCCTGAAACCGAGACCCTCCATTCGGCCCATTTATGTTATAGATATTTCATAGTAAAATACAGAAATGTCATGAGTCAAATGTACATTAGTTGTTTATATGGAGAGTATACCTTTTTTTTATTCTATTTGTTGCAAAGAGGCAATTTTACATTTTTTTAAAGAATTCCGAATAGGCATTGAAATTTATTTCAGTGAAGAAGCGATATAAAATTAAACTTTGGAACGTATGCTTTAATAATAAATATTAAACTTTAGAGTATATACTTTTTAACATTATCTTTTTAATATTATATTTGAAAGCTTTATTTATTGATCATATTCGAAGACTCTGACACTCCTTGAACACACGGAAAAATTTAAATGGTTAGAACGGCCCATGAACATTCGTGTATACTTCTGCATTTGTATTTTCTCTCTATAATTTTTTAAATAAATAAAATAAATATAGTCAACAAAATAACATTAATTAATAATTTACTTTTTCAACAATTATCTTTACCAGAAAAAAAATTAATAAAATTCCTAGAAAAAAATGGCTTTTTAAAATGCGTTATAGAAGAAAATTTTGGATCAGCTTAATTCAAACTTTCATCTATTATTAAAAAAGAAAGCTAAAAGTGAATCTTAAACATTTTTTTCATTTATAGTTGAATTCTAGAAGAGAATGAAATAAGGTGTTCTATATAGTGGAATGTTTCGTGTCAAAGGGTTAAGCCATGACAGCATTTACAACGGTTCAATCCTTCTCGTAAGAGGCATGTTTCATCATTGACTTAGTATAACCAACCAACTGATATTTCTGTACATACTAAGACTCCAAGAGCAAACCACCTGGACAGAAGCCTTTCCTCTCCATATCTGAGGTGTCCTATTGGGTCTGTATGGGATTTATTTATTGATGGCTCAATTGAATGTAGGATTCTTTTTCCTTTTTTTATGCCGTAACGTTCTATTCATACATAAATTTTCATCCTTCTTTCAGGATTATTTTTTAAAGCTTTAATCGTTATGATGTATTTTAAAAGATTATGAAAATCAAGAATATCTTGTTGATTGAGGACATTTTTTTCCTGTCAAAAACAGTTCCAGATTTTATCAATCTTTTTGAAATGTATTCAGATTCAAATTATTTATTCAATTTATTTATATTAAGCAAATTTAAGTTTCATAAAAAGATATTATTAGTTCAAAATATAATAAGATGTGTTAAAAAGTCCATTGAATTCAACTAGAATATTAATGTACCACTACTGAATCAGTATAAGGCTTGGTAACTCTTAAAACTTTAGATAGTAAATTGCACAATTGAGAAAACTAAACAGTATATGAATTTTTCTCGAAACACGATCCAGACAAAGATAGATTATTTTAACATACTTCATTGGATTCCTCTCCTTGCCAGTGCTTTATTTTTTCACCTTTTCGTACTCTGAATTCAACTAGGATAATAATGTGCAGCCTTTCTGAATATTCTTCTTCCATCAAATCCTGTTTGTCAGTATTCTGTTAATAAGGCAATATATATTCAACTTCGTCTTAGCAACTAAGACGCACTAGAATAAAAATAAAATCCTTCTGTACAACCTCTTGCTTACTCATAAGAGGCAAATGGATGTAGGTAAGTGGAGATATGAAGAGTAATTTTTCTGTATTGGATGTAATCACCTTTTACAGATGCTTCAAATTTGAATAACAATGAGAATAATTGAGCTTCATTTGATACTTGTAGGGATTGTTCTACCAAATTTTCATGAAAATAATTCTATTTTAGTGTTTCATTTCCATTCTAAATAACATAGACTTAAAATTTGAAATATTACTTAAAACATTTAATAAAATTCTATTAAATAAATTTATTCTTAGAATACGACTCTCTTTTAAAGATGCACAAATTTATGTAAAATACATTCCAATCAATGATAATATTTATTGTAAATTATAAATATAATGAAAAGCATATCTCCGAAGGTCTTTCTTTTATGAAGTGGAATTTTTATATATGTATATTGACAGTAAGAAGCTCACAGAAAGTGGAGGGACTTTTCATTTATATGATGCAACTATATATAATTAAAAATATTTGACAAATGAAATACGAAGGCGCATAAAATTACTTTGGCTTGTGTACAAGAAAACGGAAAAATAAATCTATAAAAAATAAACTTTCATCGTTTTCCATAGAAAAAAATGCGTCTGCAATTAAAATATTTTTCTCCTGTCCATCAACGTACTGTCCAACGTATGTCCATCAACGTACTAAGCTTTAGCATTCTCTTAACTGTAAAATTTACAGATACCCTAAAAGTCAATACTTTTGATCTAGAGCTTTTACTCAATCTTTGTACTTTATGCAAGCTATTAAGTACTCTTGATATATCAAAAATAGTTAATATATCATAAGTCAGAAGAACATTACGTAGTTGTCAAAAATTACTATAGGTGATGAATATTTTGTACAAATATATTTTCGTCAAAACGTTTTGAAAATTAATATTTTCCCTCTTTATTAAGGCAGCATTCTGCAATCTAAATTGCGTTCCTTAGAAAAGGAGGTTCTGATTTTACCTATATTACCTGGACTTATATAGGATATATAAGATATATACTTATATAGGACTTATATATATTATTAATTTATTTGTATGGATGTACATATATATATATATATATATATATTGAAGAATGTGATATTAGAGAATAGTAAGTAATATGTAAGAGAAACATATTATTAATTCTCACTTTTACATTAGTACTTGGAAAAAACATTTCTTGCGGAAGTTTTTTTTTTTTTAATTAAAAATTAAATCCTATCCTATGACTCGTTTAAAGTCATAAGTGAAATCTAATTGAACTGCAAAACCGCGATCAAACATTAAAAGGATTTCTCAACTCAAATGGAGATGACTTTAATCTTTGTCTATGTACTGGAATATAGTTTCAGACCGCAGTATATACCATGATAGGAATGCCCACAATGAATGAGCAACCAATGATTTGCAATGAACTGACAATCGTCTTTCTTAGTTGAACTTGATGGGTGATTTAACCAAGGATCGGAATGAAAAACCAATGATCACAATATGCTGACAATCACTTTGCTTTGTTGGGCTTGATGATGATAGGACCAAGGATCAGAATGCCCAGAGTGAATGGACAACCAATGATCCCAATGAGCTGACAATCCCCTTGCTTTGTTGTTCTTGATGGCGATTGAGCCAAAGATAGGAATCTCCACAATGAATAGACAACCAATGATCGCAATATGCTGACAATCACCTTGCTTTATTGGCCTTGGTGGTGAGAGGTGACATCCGAGCATGATTGCATTTTAATGATCCGAGCACTGTATTTTAATACTCTGGTGAAATCAACAATTGCTTATCTTCAAAATTTTAAACAGTTATTTAAAATTTTGCCCTGGTTTAAACTTTCTTAAATATGTATGAGTAATTAATATTTATCATTTTATGTGCTTTTATGTTTAATAATTAAAATTTATAATGTTAATTAATAAAGCAAATTATTTACTCCTTATAAATTTTCATTTTACTGCAATATTTTTCCTTCTGAATAAACATATTTAGAGCTTTCATTATTAAACATCAAATAAGCATCATTAAAAAAATACTTTACTAAAAGGAATTATTACAAAGATTCATATATTTGTCGTTTCTATACCCTCAAAATAAATTCAGATAAAACTAAAAATTTTCCTCATTGAAATGTTCGTATTTTAACTATCAGTATATGAAAATTTCTAAAAAGTAATAAAAAGAAAATACTTCTGCCAGTAAAAGGTAATAATATTTCAATTTTCAACATAATCACACTTCATAAAGATTTTCATCATAGCATTTTAGAAAGTCTGAAATTTATTTCTCAAAACAAGAATTAATTCATCTGACAAAAGCATCTGTGAATGAATTGTTATCAACAAAGTGGTGAGACCCAATCAATCCTTATTTTGCTTGCACAGGTGGTAGTTATTCCACGCCAGTCTAGACTGAATGTGAAATTAATTTAAAAAATAATCATCCTCTTGAAAGTGCTACAGTGTTTTTAGAAATGCTCGAGATTATTATAATGAATGGAAATTTATTGTTAAAATGATCAAAATTGAATCTTGATCTGGATGAGCAGCATGAATCCGTTATTGTCGAATCTTTCCAATCAGAATAAAATTCAAATGCAGAACCGATTTATTACATTAAACTCATATTTGACGAGGTTTTCTATTTATTCATTCATTTTCATTCCAAGTAGAACCATTGTAAAGCAGCGTTCTTAGGCTTCTCGTAATAACCAAACAGTACCAGAGCAATCTTGCTCATATTCTTAACTTCCTAATTACTTTTATGAATCTACTAGTCTCTTTTGGCAACCAGCTGGTTCGCCATGAGTAAAGCGTTCTAAAAGTTTCAATTAAATTACATATTCATTAGTCTTGAAGTAATTCCGGACATTGATTAGCCTGAAATTGATATTTCTTTAAGATGATGGACGAAAAGTTCTAAAAGAACACGCTTTCCCAATAATATTCTTTAATTTTATAAATCAGTCAGTTTTAATTATCAGTTATGCTTCTAAAATATTAAAAATGTTTTTTTCGATGATGTTGTCAAAATATTAAATATGTTTTTTTAAGAAAGCGAAAAAGGGAAAACATTATTGAATTAATCATACATAATTGCAAAAGATTATATAAATATGCCCTTAAGTCAGTCGGGATTTCAATGCATATCCTGTCTAAATTCAATCAGGGTTACCGTAAATAAAGAAGATTTGTTGAATTAATTATTTAGATATTGCAAACGATTATTCAAACCTTTGCTTTGCATCTACTTTTTTAGAAAATATCACATTTTATATTTCTTGTATTTTATCCAGTCACGTGCTAAAAGTTGCATTTCTTTAGATTTAATTTGCAGTGATAGTTTTTTTTATTTGAACTTCCGTCATTATTTTCTTTTATTTTATCCCGCACGTGCTAAAAAACATGGTTAAAATATTTCTTTAAAAATTCGTTAAAAATAGAAGCTTAAGGTATACAGTAAAACACTTATACCATTACAAAGCTTATTTTTTAATCTTTAAATTGATGTAAAAATCATGTTTGTGCGATAATATTTTCGGGAGTTAAGCGAAAAAGCGTCAAAATTTCGCTTAAATTTTAATTAATTCAAATTCTAATTAAAAATTCGAAAAAAGGGCTCCGAGGTGCACATTCACGACCTTCAAGTTATACATGTACCAAATTTGGCAGTTGTAGGTCCAACGGTCTGGTCTGTGGAGAGCCAACACACACACACACATTGAGCTTTATTATAAGTATAGATATAAGGAAGAAAAATGTTTTAAAAAAATACCAAAACTAGCAATTGGAGTGAAAATCATTCCATATGTTTCCTTTATGAGTTAAATTTTTTAAAGAATTTACCCACCATCCAAATGCAGCGAATTGAAATATTTGTGTTTCGTAAAAAGGTTCAATACGTTATTGTTTCTTATAAGACTTGTCATAGACAAATCCGATGACAGAGTCATATATTTTAAGCCAAGAGAATATTTTCTTGTTTTCCCAGAAGTGCCATTTATGACCGAGAGTATATCTTAACCACTCAGGCATCAAAACAATTCTTTTGTAGCGAACTTCATACATATATTTCCTTCACTCATCACAGATTGTAATTTAGTCATGAATCAGAGTATAATCACCTCTGTTCCAGTGCCTTCAATGGTATTATCACTATGGTCACGACCGATTCATACCTGCACAATTTCCAGACAGACAGAGAATCTTAGGCTACCGGGGTTCGAACTCACAATCCAATGTACGCAAATCTAACGCCCTACCAATCAGACTACTCCAGTCTATTTGGTAGAATATCATGTTTCATACATAAAACATGACATCTTAAAAACTTAATAATAAAGTACCTTGAAATTTTGCATATATGTTACCATTAGTCACCTTTATAAAGGCAATGAACAAGGGATATGTGAATTGAGTATTTTGTGTATGTTTAAAATATATATTTGTAAATATTGATTATAATTGGTCTTTTCGGAGATAATGTGTCGTGCATTAATGGAAAAGATGAAACTATTTCCTATACTTCAAAATCTGAAGAATCAAAGAACTAAAACAGAACGGACAGTTGAAATCGAATGGAATAGGCTTCATAACTGAGAACGCTGAACCATACTTGTTTCTCTTTTTTTAAATAATAAAATATAAATGGAATTGTAAAACACATTTTAATATGTTTAGAACATATTCTTTTGTCTATAGTTACTTAATATTGATCCATTTTGTTCTCTAAACTTTATGAGATTCTGCGAAACGCTACTCGAAATTCCTGCGTATTCTACTTTCTATCCCTTCACTTCACCTTTCAGTACAATTAATAAGGCAATATATATTCAATTTGCTGTCAGTAACTAGAAGCATGGGTTCACCACTCTTTCTGTGAAGTTGCTTTTAAAGCTTCCTTATTAAATAACAGGATATCATACAAAGAATGACGATGAATAATTTTCCCTGATTGTATCTTATTCTGTTCCTTCGCTGTTTAAAATCTGAATAACAATGACAAATAATACTTCACTTTCTGAATTACAGGGTTACTTATTAATCCGCTCAGGGATTGATTTATTATATTTTCAATCATTAAAGCTGTGCTTTATATACTTTTTTTTTACATTTACAATATGACTCCCAAGATAGAGAGCATAAGATTTCTTCGCCATTCCCTATTTTAATCTTATTTCATAAGTTGCTCCTCCAGCTGTCGAATACATAGAGACAATTCTTTAAATATATAGAATTCTAAAAGCAATAATTTAGTTTCATTTTTCTAAACTGTGGCAAAACACCTTTTATACAAATTTATTAAGAATTTCAATAATTAAATTGTGAGAAATTAACCTTCATTTCCAGATCTATATTTCCTTTTGTTCCTTATTTTAAGAAGTGATTGCGAAGCATTGGAGAGTTAGTTAAGCCAATTATTTACTTTGCATTTATGCATGCAACTTTTTAATCAGAATCGGATATGACTGTATTCGATAACTATAGTTGATAGGAAATGTAATTTTTGTAACAGAGTGTAGATATTTGTTTTGACTGTGTGTATCCAACCTTTGTAATAGATATTACTTTGACTTTTGTAATAGATATTACTTTTATTTTTATAGTAGATATTACTTTTACTTTTGTAATCGAATTAATCGTCATCTCAGCTGTTTATACTCGTATATTGTAATAAATGTTTGTAATAAATAATAGTCATATTATTATTACTTCTATTTAGTTTACTAACCTAATAAATATTAAAAATCTGCCTTTCACACATAGTTTCAACAATAATAACATGGGGTAAACATTTAATACAATTAAATGTTAAATTTTTTTAACCAAAAATGCGTTATTAACTATCAAACAGAATCTGTACCTCTTATACCACACTATTAATATTGAATACAGCACCACATCTCAGTTTCTAGAGCTCATGTGGCCCCTTTTCGGTTTGGTATAGACCCCTTATACCACACAGATGTAATCACTTAAATGATGACATTATTTTAGTTTAATATTGTCATATTAATGCCCCACTTTTGAAGCAACATTAGGACAACGTACTTTGCAATTTTGAACAAGGTCGGATGACGAGGGCGACATTTAGCTCCCACCTCTTTCTTTACCCCACACGAGTAGAGTATGTTTTGCCTAAACAGATTTACCGGGCTCCAGATTCACTTATAATACCTTTCTACGGTGGAATGAGGTCACCAACTTGAAACCTTCCAATTCCGAGATGAGATCTTACCACCTGGCAAGCAAGGCCGTTTAAATGATTATATAAAAACTAATTCGGTTATAGAAAGCTGCATTCTAATTAGCACTCGGTAAAAGCAAATTATATTCAAAACTGTTACAGCCCAAGTAAAATTTGAAAATGCATATTTATAAAAATTAAAATAATAATTTCTTTTATTAATAATCAATTTTTTATTATAATAAAATTGAAACTAATGCTTTTTTGCATAAATAATTTAAAATTACTTATTTTTAAAAATGAAAGTAGTACTTTGTTCTTAAATAAGAATCCACATATTTTTACTTTAATTATCAATGTATTCAAAAATTTCTTATAATAATTTTCAAATATATATTATTTTGCCACCATTCATTGGAAACGATTCCATCGTTTATACTGTATTAACTAAGACATTCACCTTCTTTTTGACATCAGTTATCAATGACTTTGCATCTTCTTTCAATCGTGCTTTAGAAATTTAAGAAGAAAATATCAATAAAGATCCGGCTTCAATCACTTGTCATCAAATATATAACTCAAAGAAAAATCGTTCAATTTATTTATTATCTTTTTTCATACATGACTACCTGACCTATATATATATATATGCATTTCATCAAAATTTTATATTTTGGTCTTTTTATCCTGAATGATTTTATTTAAAGCTGGCATATAATCCATCTCAGAACCTATCAAATGAAGGAAAATAAAATTCAAAATAGATATATCAAATGCAAAAGCGCACATCTCTTGTAATGATTAGGAAACACTTGAGAAAAGGAACTCTACTTCTAAATTCAAGTAATTAAATATGAAGTTTTAATATATAACAAAACATGATATGAGCATTTTTTTTTCAATTGCCAGAATAAATGTTTAATACAGAAGTCGTTTTTTATATTGGAAATATGGAAATACAGTTTGATATATTGAAAATTTTTAATGATGATGCATTTTTGTCCTTTACAGAAAAATGCAGAATTCTTGCATATACATATAATATCTTTCAAATTTTAATTTATTTCTGTAATGGGTTAAATAAATAATATTTCTTTTTACAATTTATTATTAGTATTCAATTTCTAAATATCCAATTTTTATTAGTATTTTAATTGGTTTTATCAATATTTTAATCAAATAAAAATAAAAATTAATTAAATTTCTCAGGAAAGGTTTTGCTTTTGGAATGATCAACATTTACTTATTTATGCCCAGATGTATTTTTATAAATATGTAAGCAAATAAAATTCTGAAACATACAAAAAATTACAACAACGCTCATAAACAAAAATACAAAGATTTCATTCTAAGATCGGCTAGAATCTAGTGAATTATATTATGTAATGAGTTGAACTTTTTTCGTGCTGCCATCTATATTTAAAACTTATACATAAAAGCAAAAAGAAAATGCCAAGAATTAAAAATTAGAAATTAAATATATTTTAATAAAAGGTGTAATGTCTTAGTTTGATAGTTTTAAATATTTAAAGAAGTTTCCAGTGATCAAATTATTGTTTTTGTTAGTATTGTTTATTTTGCCTCGAAATTTTTTGAAAATAATCTGATTCTCAATGATTTCACTCCCCTCATATAGATGGCAGCACCAAATAAATGTGGAAAGAAACATTTAAATGAAAACTCCTTTAGAAAACAATGGTTATCTTCATTGCCTAATATTGCAAAGAAAAATGAAAAAATAAAATAAAAAAAAGAGTCAGAAATTTATAGTAACTTTATTATTATATTTTCTTGAAGTGGTGAATTCATTAATTACTCTCTAAACTAAAAATTTGTCTTAACACTAATTCATTCACTGAATTATTAGCTTGATTAAAAATTAATTTTTCCATCTAATACTGTTTTTAGTGTAACTGAATTTATCTCTGCAATTTTTGAACATGTGTGTAAAATTTTTAATCTCAAGAAATTTCATTTTGGTAAATTGACAACTCAATAAATCTGAAATTATCCCAAAATACAATAACAATTAAATAAGGCATAAAAATCTCCCACAAATCAAGCATTCACTGTAGAAGAACAGGGAGAATAGCATTCCGTTGGGTATATTGTTTTTTCTCCATTTGAATCCCAACAACTAGAAACATATTTCTGGAATCAACAAATAAAGAGTATTGTAATGTTATAAATTTCATGTAGGAATTGATTAAAAAGACATTTCGTAATTTTTGACAAGCTTTTTTGTGAATAAATATATAATTTATAAGACAAATAACTAGAATTAATTAATTAATATTTATTAGAAATGGATGTACAGTAATTTAATCTTTTAATGTAACTAAATATTTCCCCACGTTAAGCAAATACTTCAGAATCATAAACTTCGATAGTATTACTTAATAATTAGCTGAATAATTATTTCAAATATTCAGCAATAAATTCGATCCATGCTTAAGAATTACCAGATGCCTCATTTTCGAATAATGACAAAATGATATTCTACAAAACAAAACAAAAAAACGATTAGACAGATTAAAATAAATTTATAGTTTACTTATCATTGATTCGGTAGTATAGAATTGTAATTTTCTTATTAAACTATGTAGTAAGGGATTCCACAGTAGGTAAATAAACGTGAAAGAATAATTTTAATCAACTTTTATTGTTTCGGTAAAAAAAACACCCACATCATGTTCAATATCATCTGCCACAAGTTATGCAACAATATCAGCCTTTCTGCAATTTGTTGGTACAATCTGAAATAAAGCAAGACCTACCATGTTAGTCCAAGAAATAAGAATAGGTAGATACAGAATAGTCCTATTTTCACCATTAGTAATACCTCCAAAGGGATAGAGCATGATCTTCTCAATTATCTCTACACAGTGTGGGTTTGGTCAAGTGTCAACGAAGCCCATTTTACCTTCGCTCACATGACATTGCAGAGAGTGTCCGGATAATTTTTTCGTCCAACCTATTTTCAAACGGTCCCAGTTTTCCGTGTACGCATTGCATCTGGTTCAGTTTGCCTTCTTTTCATTCATTCTCAATTGAACTTACCATTCAGTAATACTGTCACAGGTCAACACGGAGTTTATATTTTTATGATTCACTTTTGATGTTTTCATACAACTCTTCTGTCCTCTTCGTATACATTGCTGGTTTAAAAGATATATAACCTTTGGCATGCATTAATGTGTTATTCTTTTTTATCCCTTTCAAATGGATGGTGACTATAATATGAAATTCGAGCAATATGTTCTTGTGTTCTGGGTTATTTTATATCTCTTCTCATACACATCAAGAGGAAAAGACTCTTTTTTATCATCTTACAGGTTTTATCGGCCAATAGTCAAGTTTGGGGTATTCCTATTGTAGTTCCAATTCCGGTTATACAATCTCATTGCATCTCCTAGTTTTCTATTTTACAATTCTTGCTATTACTTCACACTCTGTTTATAAATACTTATTTATCTATCTTGTTCAAATGTTATTGATCTAATACAATTCAAATACGTTTTTTACAATTAGTGGATGACACTTGATGCTAATATAGTTTTTTAAATATTAATTCATTAATTAAATTAAATCAATTTTAATACTTTAAATGATTTTAGCAGTTTGTAAAGGAAATTGGAGTCGGTAGACAGCAGCTCCATCGATAAAATGAAAGGATTTCAGTGTTTTTCACTGTAAAGTGACGAATGCGAGTTCAAATCTTGCGGGAATCAATGATTTTATGATACTTAATACTTTTTTTGATAATTATTTAATAAAAATGTAGCTAAAAAATGTCTTCTTTGTTGACCTATTCTGGTATTCATTTTTTATATTACATGTTTATTTGCTTATTTGGCTATTTCAATTACTTCACTCCAACTTCCTTTGCTTTTATTGGATAAATTTAATTTTCACCTCTATGGCGCAAGATTTGTAACTCTATAAAAGAATTTCTGCACTTGAAACCAATTGGCACAACATAGAATGTCAACAATTTCTAAGAAGAATGGGATATTATGACACTGAATATAGTTGCAAGATAGGAGTGATTTCTTATAACTCAAAAAGAGTCATCTTTTGATAAACTGTTTTTTCACACAGTAACTTCTGGGTGAGAATATTGAGATACCCATTCTCTATTTCTGATGCAAACAAAGCAATAATTTTGGCCATTTATGCTCCACAGAACGTGAAAATCTCAGATATATTTTCAAGATCGAGGAAGGTTGAGAATTCAGTAAACAACTTTTTGAAATGACATAGTAGCGTACTATTTATCAAAATTATAAGAATAATTCGTATTGAACACAAAAGATATATTCATAAAAATTAAAGAAAATCTTGTTATTTAACTGTGATTATACAATACAAATTTTTACTGTATTATATCAGTACAACATTAAACAGAGTGAGTGAAAAAACATTACATTTATAGAATGTCATGCTATTATTGATGCTATTAGATGTAGAATGACAAATTTGATGAAATTTTAAATTAATAAGGAAATATATATATTTAAAGATAGAAATACGCGAAAAATATGTAGAAAATGAATACATCTGAAGTGAATACAGACAAATTACAAAGACACATCTTAAAAATTTTGTTTATTCTTTATCCTTTATTTAAAAAATTGAAGGAATTATGGTGAAGTAATAGGAAATGTATTAACCGCTTCTAATGAACTAACAAAGTTTTTGACAAACATCATAATTTTTGCAACTTCTGATTTGCAACAACTTCTAAATTTGCTATACATTCTTTATTTGTGGTTATATGACAAAATATTTTATTTAGAATTGGGAAACACATTTGATTAACGCTATTAAAGCCCTCAAATAACTGCTTACCTTCCATTGGATAATGCGCCACGAAATAATGCCTCATAAGCGGGTTAGAAGATGTATGATAAGTAAGCAGACACTCACTTCTTAATTGTGCAAAATTTCATTATGGGTCTAGTTACCTCTATTCTAATGATGGATATTCTCCAAGAGTTGTGTTTTAGTAAAGGTTACGCTAACTTTATCTTTTAAATCTATTAATCTGATGTTCCTTTTCCGGTTATGAAGATTATGGTCAAGGAATTTCCCTAAATGCCTTGAAAAGATGGAGTTGATATAACTCCAATGTAGTTGCACCTCTTTCTCTCATTTTGAGCATATACCAGTTATTGTGATCTGCTATAAGTGTTTGTAGCATTTTTTCGTAATGCTTACCTGAAAAAGTAAATAGATAAGGAAAAAAAGGTTTTAAAATTTGAAATAAACCTGGTATGCTTAGAATTATAAGAGCAGTTCTCAAATAGAATGCCGTTCCCATGGATTAAATAAAAGTAGTCAATATGGATAAAAATTAAATTCTTTAAATTTTAAGATTGTAAGCAATAAGATAGAAATAAAACTTAAATATTGGTCGAAATTAAGGAATACCATTATAAAAATTAATACACATAAAAGTTAAAAACTACATTTTAACTTGATTATTTATTTATTACAAATGCACTGAAGATTTTCTGTGAAGCTATTAGATCTCTAACCTTCTAACATTTCTGAATTTTACAGTTTAAAAACACATGTGCAGAGCATGAACCAAGAGGATGTAGCATCAAAAATTTGATATCTGCACATAGGGCATAAGAGAGAGAGAGAGAGTTATAAACCCAAGCTATATAAGCGTGCAGGAAAGTAATCATGGCCTGCAGTAAGGCAGAAAAGTGTCACAGCTGCAGTTCCAGGAAAGTCTGGAATGCATTGAGTTCCTACTCATCTTCAGTTAACTCTCATTCGGAATAAAATTATTTCTGTCTTTTTGTCAGCAGTAACTCTCGGTAAAGAATTTATTATGGCTGAAATAGTACTTCGTCCTTTTTAAAGACTAAAATAAATAAAATAATGAAACATTTGGACTAGTCTAAATTATTTTCTCAAATATTTCCTTCATATATAATATACATACATTATAAATTGTATAGATTAAACGGTAAAGCGAGTGGCAATATAAGGTATTTTCAACGAAGACGACAGAAGATGTTACCAACGGAATATTGAAAGTATGATATTACTCCCTTTTTTCCTTTTTCTTTTCGTTTTTTCATTTATTTCATATGCTTCGTATACTGTAAATTATTTTTTAACTTTGAAATCTAAATATGTTTAGTTTCATTTTTTTCTCTATTACAGCATATCGAAGCATATGCAATACACAGGTATATAATTATAATTCGAATATAAGCAACGGTATTTTTATACTTTAAACTTCGATCTAACTGAAATCTTGCTTCTAAATTTTCCTCCTGATTTATTTTTAGCTGAATATTATGATTCTAAAGTAATTAAAAAATCCTAAAATCTATATTTTAAATAATACTTTATAATCAAAATACTAAAAAATAATTTTATACTTTATTCCCAATGAAAACAAATGCCAATTTTTCAATGACAATATTTGAATCAATGGCAACAATCAATCAATTAAAATCAAACTATCCTTTTTTTCAATGACAACAACCAATCAAATTAATGACAATTTTTTAAAATTAATGTATGAATAGAAATCTCAAAACTGTTCCAGTGAATCATCTATCAAATAAAGATATGTTCTTTCTAATGAATTTCTATATTCTATGGATTTTTATGTTATGTACTCTAATTTTCTTATTCTTAAGAAAAAAAATTGTATCTAAACTATTTCTTTTACTTAATCAATTTATTATTTATTTGAGAGCAGAAATTAGATTCCTTCAATATGAAAACTTAAATATTGTAAAAAAAAAATTCAAATTTAATAAATATATAAAAATTTAGCAAAATTGTTTTAGATTTTTGTAGAATTGAATGTGCAATAGAAGTTCTGTAATACGTTTTTAAAAAGTCTCGTGCAAGTAAAATTATAAGGAAAGCCTAAACATTCTTTCTATTTCTTCATAAAAAAAGAACCACCATTTTTTAATGTTTATTTGCAGTTAGTTTTTGCAGTTTTTTTTTTTTTCAGATACCAACTTTTAAACTATATTTAAAGTAAAACAATCTCATTCTAATCTATGATTTAAAAATGCACATTTTGATTGCTTTTTATAGAGGGAACCAAATGTTTAAAGATACGATAAACTGCAGCTTGGAGTAACGAAGAAAGGCCAGCTTTTAGAAGATTTGTTTATTTATCTAATAAATATTTAAAACATATCAGTACACTGATAAAAGAAACTCATTTAAATAAATCTCGAACAATTCAAAGCCTTTTTCATTTAGTATTCGCATTCTAAACGAAATGAATAAAAAAAATACACAGTCCGCTTTTTTTTTACTTTAACATGAAGATAACAAGCCTAATGAAGCGTGAATTAAACAGAACTGGATGTGGCAAAAGAAGAAAATCTTCAGTAATTTTTCTTCAGTTTTTGTTCTTGCTAATTCTTCATTCTCAGATAATTTGTTTTTATCCTTGTTCTTTGCATTTTTTTTTTTTTTTTTGCTTTATTTCTTTCTCGTTCAAACTTAAATTAGTTTTGTTTTGGGTAAAAGAATAGACAAAAGTTCTGTTTTCCTCTTGAATAAAATGACTGTTAATGTTGTAAGATGTTTAAATATGTTTTCTAAAAATTGCTGTTGTTAATGCATAGTCTGTAATATTTGGTAACATTTTATAACGTTCTAGTTATCTAAGTGCTCTTATATGTAATTATAAGTAACAAGTCTTTATTATTAAACTTATTCATTTTTAACGTAATCTTGTATTATTTCCCAAGAATTTATACTGTGTTAATTGGATATGTGTTTTAATGGAGATAAAAATTCGTAAATTCCTTTGGATTTGAAAAAATAATAAAATATTTCAGAGAAATTTATTTCATCAAATTTTACCATGTAGTTTATTTCTCAGAACAGCTCTTGCAATAAATCCCATATTTTATAAAAATCTTGCCTGAAATAAAAGTAATGATTGTCCACTTATGGAAGCATTAATAGTTATTTTGGTGCAAAATAAATATTGAGTGTTTGAATTAAATTGATCGGCTGATTAAGTGTTACAATTACAGCTACATGGTTATTAAAATTTAAATTCTTTTTACTACCCTGTTTAATTTGATTATTAATATGTATCTACTTTTTTATGAGTATGTATTTGAATCTACCAGCATTAAATTCAGCTTGTTAACATTAAACAAAGATAATAAGCAGGAAACAGAAAATATCTATTTTATCATTTTATAAACGTAAATATTTTTATACAAAAAATTCAGTTTTATATAATTGATTGATTCATTTTCAAATGAAAACAATTTTATACGTATCTATGCAGTTTTATATGATTATCGGATTGATTCATTTTTTTAACTTATTAACCTTAAATATTTTATACAGAAATATATACGCTTGGAAAACAAATATTTTGATTTATATATATATTCTTACTCCTGCAATATTGAAGATAAACAGCAATTTAATTTATTATGTATAATGCACCAATTTTGTTTATATGCTGAATTTATTACGAAATCCATGGATTGATACTATAGAGAAAATCAAATCTCGATAACATGCTTTCTGATAAACAGTCATTGAAAATGAGAAAAAATAACTGGTGTATAAAATTGCTTTTGTTTTTGTAAATCATTTCATTACTACTTCACATTAAAATAAGTTCAAAAAATTAATCATAAAATGACAATCTGCCAAATGCAAAGCAGAGTTACTAAATCGTTTATTGGCAGTAGCCTTAGTTATAGAAGTGTAAATTGAAAAATTTGCAAGGCTAATTTTCATATTTAAAAACTAATTAATTCTATTCTTTGACATTTTGGTATTCATCCTAATAGTTCATTTAGCAAATTTTTAACAGTGTTATTCAGGTTTAAATGCGTTCTTCATAAAAAACTATATTATAAACTATATTAATATTCACTGTAATTTAAATATATATGATGCCACTCGAGTTGAATTATAGTATAGAATAATTGCTTTAGCACTGGTGTTGATATGGTTTTCCATTATCATCTGAAAATAAATGATTTTGCATACTTTTTATGAAAGCTTTTATTTACGCATTGGTTGACAATATCTTAAAACAATTTTTTGAAAAAAAGACTATATAAATCATTTATTCATTAAATTGATTGTAATGCATCTTGAAATGTGATAAATAAAAAGTAATGCATTTTAGTAAATATTTCTAGATCTATAGTATTTTAAAAAAAATTGATGTACTGTGTTTTAAAAACTGTTTAGAATCTGGTTTTTTATTTACTATCATTAAAACCCGTTTTATGAATTCATCATAATTTGCATTTATTTGCTATTAGTAGATGTATTTGCGATGAAATGTTCATAAAGACATTTCTTAAATATTAGAGGAGAGAACTTTAACAAATATCATTGGTAGAGATTTCAAGAATTTTTTATGGCTTCTTATTTATTGATATAGGTAATATTTTTCAATTTCCCCTCAAAATTTGGTTCTTTCAGGCATTTATTTAAATTTATCAGAAAATTCACTTTTGAGACAAAATTATTAAAATGAATCATGCGCCATTGTTGTATAATATTTTAAATTGCACGGTTCAAACATTGGAAAGAATATCGAATTGATTTTATACTATTTTGTGTTTTATATCGTTATGATGATGTGCATTTAATTTATAATTGATCAATAATGGTATTTTAAAGTTTATGCGTTTATGTGTGACATTATATAAGTAAATGAATTCTTAAAGCTTTTATAAAAAGTTTCTAACATTAATTGAAGTCAGCAATGAGTTAATTGTACATATGCATCTATACAGCTAATCTATCGAATAATATATCTAAGGGACAATATTGACCCAATATTACTTAAAATCAGACTTAGTGATTTTACTTCGAACTTTGCTCGCGTTTAATAACAGTTTTGATAAAAAGTGTTTTTTTTTTCAACTGTGGGGAACTAATAGCTAAGTGGGAAATATTGAAGGATTTGGCTCCTGTTCTAAGATTAGTCCGTTATGAAAATATGTTATGATCTCAGAAATTAGAAAATAACATTTAATGTGTACAAAAATATTGTCTTCGTAAAACAATGCTACTACTCTTTAGAATTATCATTATGTACAGAGAAGGGGGTTACAGATCGATGGGAAAGCCTCGAGATTGTTGCAAACCGATTTAAAATGGTTAATAAATTAAATCATTATGGTATAATAAATAATAATGACTAATAATGCCTTAAAAAGCAATAATGTTCTGATATGATAGCTAGATATTTGCAATTGTATGTTTCGTTTTTTTATATTTTTTTAAACCTTTAATTTTAATTTTATTGAATTTTACATTTTTTAAAAATCTTTTCCCCATGATGACTCTTACATACGCCTAACCCAAAAGGCGGCAGTAGTAAGCCCCATTCTGAAAAATATAAGCCCAAAACACTTTTTTACAATCTTTTAAGCCAGTTTCATACTTCTTTTTCTCTAACAGAACTTGCCTTGCTTAAATAAATTATGGATAAAATTTGAACACTTACAGTCATAGCATGACAAATGAAAATACCGTTAAAAAATAGTCATCGTTTTTCTTTAAGATGCAAAAGTATTTTTAATATGATGATATTGAATTGTTCTTAAAATATATCATACGATTTTTACAAAATATAAAGAAATGCCTTAATATATGACAAATATGCCCATTTTTAAACAGATTATTCAAAGAGCACTTTAGATACCACAATATTTTAAACTTAACTCATTATTTTTAAGACCTTTTGACTTCATTATAAGAAAAAATTCATTATAAAGTTTAAAAAAAAAAATCTAGGCTGTATGCCTTAATTTATTTGAATTTTTTGGTTGGAGACACATTTCATATGCATATTTCACAATAGATGGCAGCACGTTATATTTGTGTCAAAAAGTTTTTGTTTCAAACACGGTAACTTTTTTGAAAATTCTTTAAGCTTTAATAACAGAAGATGCGACAATAGGGATAAAAGGGGACAATGGCTTTCTTATTGACGACCTCTTGCCTTTAGGCATGAAATTAAATTGTGTGTTTTTTTGATAAAGTTATTTATTTTTTCGGAAGCAATGTTTGGTGAGCTGAATATCAAAGAAGATTATTTGTCAAAGTTTTATTTTGAAATTATTGCTTGGTAATCATTCGAAATAGATGATTTCTTATGAGGATTTAATGGGGAAAAATCTGCAGAATGGAGATATCTTTGTTGTTCATTCAAACTGTAGTTTGCACTACATTTGACAGAATAACCGAAATAACGACATAAGAATAATATATCTTAATTTGCCCATTATTTTATTAAAACAAGAAATGCAAGTACTCGTCATTAAAGGTTATTTAAAAAATTATTTTCTATATGGTATATTAGCCTTGATGCAAAATTAAAAATTTATGGGCTTGTAGTTCGAATAGATTCTAATTGTCGTTTCTTCGGAATTTTTTGAAGCTCCTTTAGCTATTATTTTATTTTTATATAAAATTTACTTTAAAATTAATGTTTCTTTTCTATATCAGTGTGGTATATTTAATTTTATATTATACTATTGAACCTTCATTTCTATTATTCTTCGTAACCCATCGCACAGTTCCTGCTCCTCCTTGCCACACAAATATTTATTATGATTTAATTATGCATTAAATATTTAACTACAAATATTAAGTTTCTTGGAGTGTGCAATTTTGAAAAAAGATTAAGAGAAGTTTTGTGTTCCTTTCTGTCAGAAATTTTTTTGCCCCTTACCCTCTTTAGAATATTCATGTAATTACATTATAACAAATAATAACATTATAACATAGATGAATGATTTCATTGAAACGTCAAGAACGTTGTGAATATTATGGAATTTTCTGAGCTTTTTTGAAAATGTCTTAAAATCAGTGCAGTAACGAGCTCAAATTGACGAATTTTCAATACTTATTTACTTGCTTGCATACTTTTATTTGCCATATATAACTTAAATATTTAGTTTTAACTCTTTCTTGAAATGATAAATACTTCAATACAATTTTTCGCTTCAATTTGGAAGTCTTACTACCAAGCATCGATTAATCTCATTTATTCCACGTGGATTTTTAATTTTTTTAAACGAAAATTGTGTATTATAATTTATTCTAAAAGTTTTTTGTAAAAAGTGCAGTTGATTCCAGACTTTTCACAAAATTAGATAGTATCACAATCATGAATATCAAATAAAATTTTCAAGAACAAATCAACATGTAAATGCTTTTTTTTATCTTTATTTGAACTAAGGGACTATATATATGAATATATAACGCAATAAGCAGCACATTACTGGACTATTACAAGCATATTTGTCCCTTTTTATATAAAATAGGGATAATATATCAACGATAATCATAACTAAAGCATCACTGCTCTAATTCTTATATGAATTTTAAAAAAAATATTATGTAATACATGTAAAATGTAATTATGTAAGTCAAATATGTAAAGTGATATAATATTATATAACATGTGATCCTTAATTCTAAACTGATATAATATAATGTTCTGATAAGGAGTTTAAAAAAAGAAAATAAAATAAATGAATGAATAGTAGATATTATAATGATAATTTGTGGTTAATAATAAATATTTAGTCGATAATTTGCTTTTAAAAAGTGAAACGTAAAAATTTTGGATGTTTGAATTATCAAATGTGTTGCTAAAAGCAAAACTCTGGAACAGCAAACCAATTTTACTAATTTTTGTTTTCATATACTCTTCAAGGCATAAGGAATGCTTTTATGGAAAGAAAAAACATTAAAAAAATGCGAGGAAAATAGTAAAAACACCACCTTTTTTTTAGAATAACAACAAAAAATAAACATCTACCAGAGTTATCTGTGAAACAGCCTTCCTTTCTATGAAACCCGCTGCAATGGAAAACAACATTACAAATTAGTAACGGTAAATAAAAAGGGTGTTGCCGAATTCTACAGACAAATTCAGAGAGGGGATAGTAGGTAGGCATCAGGTGGATAAAGAAGGATCGGCGTACAGCATGGAGTCCCAAATGCCGTTAACGGGGAAGGGATCTTTTATTTCGCACCTATCGTACTTTGTGGTGCACAAAGACTGCCTTATCTATAGAAATAAAAATCAGTCACCAAATAAGCGCAAAACACGAGAACTTCTCGACCATGTCGACTATTTTTTTTTTCTTTTTCATATTTTCGTTAAGGTATAAGGAAGATTCTTATGGAAAGAAAAAAAAAACGTATAAACTGCGAAAAAATAGGGAAAAAAATCCTTTCTTTTGCCACAGAAACCAACGAGTAAAGTATCTGTTCCATTAAAGCATCTGTTCCCAGCTGCCAAACATTTGACTTCAACCAAAACAAAACAGTCTCTGCCAGTTAGAATTGTTTTTGAAATGCCTTCAAGTTGATTAGGCTGTATAGGTATTGATCTATGCCTATCGAAAATAAAGTTTGAAAAAAAAGGGTTTGCGTTCCATTAAATAGAATAATACTGCTGACATACGTACGTGCCATCAAAATTACAGGGATCGTTAAATTACTCTCTATGTGTGGCATTTTCTTGCTTGTATTTACTTTTTTCTCTCTCTAAAATTGATTGTTTGTTTATTTGTTCAGTGTGTGCGTTTAGAACTATGCCGCCTATAAGACAAACAACACAATTTGTGTCAAAGAACTTGAAACTCTATAAACTGAGCTGATTTTCAATCTAATATCACTGCACAGCAATGTGAAGAGCAAAATGAAATTGAAAGGATTATGATTTTACAATAACGTGCAATGTTGTTTTCAAGATGCTTTCAATATTTCACGAGTGGCTTTCAGTTACGTCTTTCAATTGACAACAGCTTCATTCAATGCGTTGCTATTGGATCTATAAACTTAGTTTGCCCATATTGTAAGGTATTGAAACACAAATAGATTGTGTTTGCGCAAAGGACAAAGGGAAACTAATGCCACTGGTTCTAGCGCCAGAGCCCTTTTACTGATTGGTTGTAGGAATTGGAAAGGATTCCATACATTTCTTTACAAATATACAAAAATACTTCCAAATACTTTGGAGCAACAAATATTATAAGGGACAATTTCATGCCATCTTTTAAGGCAACAAGACTTTTTTTGTGTAGCAGGTTCACAAAGCAAGTTCGCTGCTGCTAGTGTTAATTGGGACTATAAATTCCTGCAATTTATTTCAAGGGCAATACAACATTAGAAATTGATCAAGGATATGCAAACAGCAATTCAGTGAGTGGGTCTATTGTAGAACAGTTACAAAGTTTGTTTCATCAATACAATCAGGTGATTATATTGTTTTAAACTGTGCTGAAATGCATGCCATCTGTGAATCATAAAATTGTAATGAGAGTTGACAAAACTTCTATAGAACAATCAAAACGTTTCATTGGAGACACCTTGTTGGAAGATGGTCGAATAACCCATTCAGCGCTAAAATTACCATTGATTATTCAAAGCAACGAAACTCGGATCTGCAAATTTCGAAGAACTCTGCAAATGCAAAGGTTTTGCTGCAATATAAGTTGATAGTGTGGGATGAATTCACAATGACGCATAAAAATTCTCTAGCGGCATTAGACAGAACTATGAAAGATCTTCAAAACAATCAAAACCGATTTGGTGGAGCGTAGATTTTAATATTAGGAGATAGTAGGAGGTCAAATATTACCAGAGATTCCACGGCACAATGCATTTTTAAAATCCTCCATTTTGTGGGAAAACTTAAATATACTAAATTTAAGCAAGAATATGCCACGTTGAATTGCAAAATGTTCAATCTGGAGAAATATTTTCAAAACAACTCGTTGACATTAGTAATGGGAAAATCTCTTTAGACTTTTCGACTGGCTGCATTAGATGTCCTGTTAATTTTTGTCAATTAACGAAATCAGAAACCAATCTTATTCAAAATGGGTTCCCAAATGTGGCCCAAAATTACGGGGATCATTTTTGGATGAACAAAAGAGTTATATTAGCTGCCAAAACCACGGATAAAAATGAAATATATTTCAAAACTCAAAATGAAATAGCCAGGGATTCAAGGATATACAAATCAATAGATTGCACAACTATCCAAGATGATGTCGTCAACTATCCGCCAGGATTCTAAAACTCCCTGGATTTGCCAGGATTGATTCCTTGTAATCTTCAATAAAAAAATCGGATGGACAATCATAATTTTGGGAAATATCAGACAACTGCGTCTATGTAGCGGTCCGCGGCCAGCTGAAAAAATTAGTTAAACAATGTGTGTGTGAATATAATGTGTAACTTGATAATAGAAGATCATCTAATAATTGCTTCGCTCGTAGCCATGCTCGTATTCTGGGGCAGGTGTGGAAGGAATTTTTTTTCATCCTCTTTATACAGAAATCTATGATGATCTACTGATAGAAAGAAAAGCTTAATAACTGATGAGGTGCTTTATATTTTATTTTCTTGGGAAGAGATTAAGTTTCTCTATCTGACGCAATGTCTAAAGTTTAAATTAATGTCTAACCAGCGAGATCTGCTAGTCTGAAACACAACTGATGCATCTAGAACTCAGATTGCTTATTTTTCTTATTTAGATACATTTATTATTTATAAATTCAATTTTTCTCTTTTATTTTATTGTTTTTAATGTGTGTAAAAGGAGAAACGACTTATGAAAATTCAAATTGCTTATTATTCTTTTATTCAGACATTTGTATTCGTTATGCCATCTTGAATTTTTTTCTTGAAATTTACTATTTTTAATGTGAAGAGAGTGAGATTTGCTAATATAAAAGATGACTGATGCTGCCCGAACTCAGATTGTTTATTCGTTTTTTTTTCTTTTCTTATTTGAATACTTCTATTCTTGAAGTTTATTGTTTTAATGTGTAGAAAATGAAATCTGCTAGATTGAGACACGACTGATGCAATCGGATTTTGGATTGCTTATTCTTTTTTATTATTCAGATACTTTAGATACTTTTTTTATTATTCAGATGCCTTCCCGAAGTTTATTTTTTAATGTGTGTGGAGCAAATTCTATTGGAATGAGAGACGAATGAGATACACGCTGAATGTTTATTCTTTTTCTTATTTGATACTTCCATTATTTACACCTTCTTGAATTTCACTCTCGAAGTTAATTGTTTTTAATTGGTAAAGAGAGATATTTGCTAGACTGAGAGAAGATTGATGTTATCGGAACTCATATTGCTTATTCTTTTTTTTTTTCTTATTCTGATGCTTCTATTATTATACTTATTTTTCTTATTCAGATATTTCTATTATTATATTTCTTATCTTATCCAGATATTTATTTATTTATTCTTGAATTTTCCTCTTGAAAGTTATTCTTTCTAAAATTTAATTCATTATCATAATTTTTGTTTCATTTTCATTGAGCCAAAATTTAACTGATTATTTTGCAATTATTATTAGATTATTTATTTTATTATTAAGTACTATAAAATTATTAATTAAAATTTAATAAAATCTATTCAGTTTAAAGTATAATTATTTTCTCATGCAAAAGTTTCGTAGTTTTAAGTATATATATTTTTAATAGTTTAAAAGTATTTTCATACAGATTATATTATTTATAATTATTCAGATGATAGTTTTAAACATTATGAATGTAAAAAGAAATTTTTTGAGTAGCTTTCAAATAATGAAGGATTAAATAACTTGTAATGACCCGGTACCAT
Source organism: Argiope trifasciata (assembly GCA_026543055.1). Lineage (NCBI taxonomy): Eukaryota > Metazoa > Arthropoda > Arachnida > Araneae > Araneidae > Argiope > Argiope trifasciata. Next base: position 2,606,081 of record JAPMOQ010018023.1, read on the forward strand.
TTTGAGAAAGCTGTAACTAACAAAAAAAAATATTTTAAAATAGCAAGTACACTTGTTTTGGTGAAGGCAAAGATAAATGAAAGCAAAAATCAGAAATGTCCAATGAAAAATGTTGCAAAAAACATAAGAGGTATTGAAGGTGAATTTTGGATTGTAATGTAAATAATAATAATAATAATAATCACTTTCCAAACCATGGTTGCTCTGAATGCAGCTTCAGAGCTTGGAAAGGCAAAGGAAGAAAATGACTACTATAGTCCTCAAATAAATCTTAAGTTCTGTTTGGAATAGGCTTTCATGGACTTCATAATGACCGCCTGTTCTCTTGCTTTCTGATTCATTTTCTGTCGCATTTGTTTGTTTGTTTTTCATTTTCATTAAATATTAGATTGCCGGATTGAAATTCAGTTCAGTTCTTAAAAAGAGAGCTGAACTGCCTTAGTGCCTAAAAAATAAGGAATTTTTAAAAAATAAAAAAAGGTTTCAAAAGAGCTGCAGATCTGTAGCCCTAATGGACGAACCATATCTATTAACTGATATCTATGTCTTTTGTCATCAGTTAGTAAATATGGGTAGTTTTCTTTCTTTTAGGGGAAAAGAAAGAAATTCCTTTTCATTTCGTTGGAACTACCTCCTTTACAGCTTTTTCAGATATTTTATCTGAAGTTTATAGAAATAATGTTCTTTTTTCCCTTTACCTCTCTTCGAGCTGTTTTGTAAGAACAATCCACTGACAGCAAATTCATCTGGAATACTTGATGAGCGAGAAGTGTAAAATTAGGTATTCAGAAAATGTCTTTTAGAAAGTATTTAAGCATCTGATTGTAAAATTGGTGTAGAGGAGAATTTGGAATTTTAAGACTACTTGTATCTTTCTGCTTCAGTTGTTTGATTGCTGATTTTTAAAGGAATATTCACACTTGTAAACAAGATTTGATTAAAAACTACGTTCCAATATCAATAAATGTTTCCAAAACTTTTCTCGCTAGTCCTTTTACTCAATAAAATGTCACAAATGACGTCAAACCAATTTTAAATTTCTTAAGTGTCATGCGCTTTGCTGTAACATGAATATTTTATCTACAGATAATAAATTAAGCAAAGATTAAAGAAAGTAGGAAAGAAAACATAATTTTCGTATCTAAAGAGAATCGCCATAGAGTTTTGCCAGTGTGTAAATATATATCCAATATTCGCAGCCCTACGATAAATGTTGTCTATTGGTATTTTCCAATGAAAATGGAAAGCAATATCTTGCTCTTTACTCCATAATATTTCATTTATTAATTGGTACCGTAATTAAATTCATATTACTCCAATAGGGCCAATTAGAATAAAAACTTCAGAAATTCTTTTGACTTTTAGGTCCTAAACAATTAATTTATCGATATAGGAAAAAAAAAACAATATTGAATGCAATTAGATGACAGCATCTCGAAATATTTTCCAAAGCTATTCCAACCCTGAATTCATTTTTCATCCTATAATCAAGGGAAGCAATCTTTCATGGATTAAAATTTAAAAACTAAACAAATGACCACGATCTTCTTGAGATGGTAATGTTTAGAAAAAGGAAGTTTCTAATTTCCCTTTTTTTTCTTTTCATGATAAAACTTTCATATTCTTTTCATGCAGTATGGCCATTCCTGTTGAAGAAATAACATAAACATAACAACAGGCAACATTTTTTTGAATTTTTTAAATTCTTTTTAGAATAATGTGAAATAGATTTACAGCGTATCGTAGAATTAATATTGTCTATTTGTATTTTCAAACGCAAATGGAAAAAAAATATCTTTTTCTTTTCTCCATAATAGTTCATTTTTCAATTGGTTCTGTAATTAAATCCATATTACTCCAAATTTAAAATTTGAGGTTTTATAGTGAATAGCATGATAAATAAATAAAACTATTTTTTATACTTTAAAATTTAGGTTTCAAAATGAAACACATTTTCTACAGATATAGAAAATGAGTTTCATACAACTGAATGCAAGTACACTTCCATCAACTTAATACAAATACACTTTCATGAACTTAATACAAGTACACTTTCATTAACATAATACAGTTACAGATTCATCAAATTAATATAAGTACACTTTTATCTGATATAAAATCACGTTTCTTAAATCCTTTAATGACGTCATAAAAAGTTATCAAAATTAAAGAATTGCAACATTTTGGCATCAAAAATAAATAAAAGGCTCATAAAAGACGGTTCGGAAATCGTAATTATTGTCTTAGCTGTGATATATTTTTTCACTTCTGTTGTAATTAAAAGCATAGATATCAAATAACCGAAAGTGTAATAATTCCGTCATTAGTAAAAGACATTGAGCTATAAAAGATAAATCAAATCAATAATTTCATTTTGGATAAAAAAATAATTTATTGCATATTGAATATTTTAACCTTTCCTTATCCTCTATTTTGAATATTAAATGAATCACAATTTTGATTATTTCCAAAAAAATAAGGAACCAATAAAAATATAATCAAATAATTTTAAACAAAATGTACAAAATATTTCTTTTTGAATTAAAAACATTGGTTCCCATTTATGACTTATAATTTATTTTTGGATTCAAAATTAATTAAAATACTGAATTAAGTATATTTAATTCCATAAATATGAGTTTGAAAAATTATATATGATTAAATAATATTTATTAAATAAGACAACTTAGAAACAACTTTAATATTGCAATTAATAAACTTTCTAAATACAAAACCAAATTTATGAAGAAGCAGTTTTGTTATTTCTTTTACTTTTGATAATTTCTGAGAAATCCGATATTATTATAGCATATGAGAAAAAAAATCCTCTAATTCTCACAATTAGGATTTCTAAAGTGCAATTCTCAAAGATTCGTTTATTCAATAAAAAATATTTCCTCAACAATAAAGACACTAATAATAACAATAATAAATAAAGTTAAGAAAGGAGCAATTTACTCGATCCTTTAATGATGTTGTTCAGACGTTTTATTCAGACACGTAATTGGAATTTAAACATTTAAGGGATTAAGAATAGTTGTTTTGAAAGTTGTCTTAATTGAAGGTATAAGCAATATCATTTTTTAAATACCTAATGTAAAACGAATCGTATTTGGGCTCCTTCAAAGAAAGAAAATAATTTTCGCTATACATACATGCATAATAATTCTTATAAAAAAGTAACCATCGCAATAGCCATAATTCAGATAATCATTTTTAATCAATTTTCGGCTTAATAAAATCGTATGCGTTCAGAAATTACTTCAAAATAAATAAAAAAATTCCATTGCATTCTGTTGTCCCAGAAAAGTAAGAATAACAAAAAATTAATATCATTTTAATGGAAAAACATTTTTTAACGTTTGGGAAACAATTTTATCATAACATTTTAAGAATTTAGGCCTCTTTTTCCCAAAGTAGATGCAAGAAATGAATGTACCCTTTATGTACATAAATCCTTAACATTTAGATAGCTTTCTTGTAATATTATTCTCGGGAAAAAAATGAGTAATTTCATATTTTCAGATCATAATTTACTTTTCTTATAAAAGGGGAAATATTTGTAATATTTATAATTCAGCTAACAATTTTAATTAATTTTCGGCTTAATAAAATCATATGTTTTCAGAAATTATTTCAGGTAAAAACAAAAATACCTTCGCATTCAAAAGAGCCATGCAAAATTAAAATAATAAAAAAATATTAATATTTTTTGAAATGGTACAAAATTTTTAAGATAGCATATTAAAAGTTATTGGCCTCTTTTTCCGAAGTAGATTTATATGTTAGGTTTTATCAATGCAAAGTGAAACCCCTTTTAAATATCTCATTTTAAATTTAGATAGCTTACATTCGAATAATATTATTCTCCGAAAAATAAATAAACTCATATTTTAAGCTCATAATTTACTTAATAATTCTTATGAAAATGGCAATAACTCTAATATTTTTAATTCAGTTAATTCTTTTCAATTAGTTTTCGGCTTATCCTTTAGCATTCCAATGTATCCTCTCAGGTGTCATTCAGGAAAGTGCCTCCTTTTGTCGTTTTATTTAATTATTTTCTTAAATTTTGAATGATAAAATTTCTTAAGAGTGGTAAAAATATGTAGATTAATTTTCCGGGTAAATTCAACTTTAAACATTTCATATATATAAATTTTTCTGAGAAATAAGCAAGTCCTCTTATTTGGCAAAAATGTATGCGTCGAATTAATTTTCGGAGCTCTAAGAGTTATTATAATCATGTTTTTAAAACCTACTTAAGAATAGAACAAAAATACTTTTACATTCAAGTGTGCCAAAAAATATAAGAGTAATAAAAAATTATGATTTTTTTATTGGTAAATAATTGTTTAAAGATAACATTTAATAAATTGATGACTCTTTTTCTCAAAATAAATAATGATTTTATATAATAAATCTTTCAAATATAAATAACATACATTCTAACATTATTATTCTCTGAAAAATTAATCAATTCCTCTTTTGAGCTCATAATTTACAAAAGAAATTCATCCCATAACAAAACATTAATCGATTCATATTAGTTGAAGTTCTGTGTCATATCAGAAAAATGATTGATTCGATCTTCAAAACAGCAATCTCATATTGAATAATACTAAAGCAAACTTCTACATCGATTTAAGTAAATTAAAATCTCCCATCTTCTACAATCATCTTCTCATTAAATTTCCGGGCAATTTATTTGGCTTCTCATGATTTGACCTGACGTCCATTTTCCGTAAAGGAGCAACTGAAAAGTAAACTACCAGCATTTCCCCAAACGTTTTACCACATCTTGATGCATTATTTGTTCGCTTTGTCGTAATTTTTTTATTTCGTGCTCCAAACAACGAAGGAAGCGGAAAAGTTTAAACTCCTGATTAGAAATCCGTTCAAACTAATTTTCCGTGCCCGAAAGCCTCAAATTCGAGCGAAACAAGCTGGAAAATGAAGTGAAATCCTTCCCTTCGGTTCAAGAGACATTTCCAATGGACTTAATATGCCACGGACGTTTGCTTAACTCAATTTTCCATTCGTTTACCAGTCATCCTTCTTTTGCTGTATGATGTACCTCAAAGTAAAGTGGAAGACTCCGGTGGTATCATGATTTGGAAAGTTTTGACTCGATTCTTTTTATCTTGTCATTCGGACTGATTTAGTTGCGTGATTGTGAGTTAGATTCTAGTTTATTCTCTTGTTTTTTGTTCTCAAAGAATGCCTCAGAGCTTGTTTTGATGCACAAAACAATATCTCGATCCCGTTTGGGACGCCCGTCATGATTAGGATAAGCATCAAAAAGAAGAAAAGGTCGCCATTTATCTGGAAAAGGGAATTTTATTTATTGACTTACCTGCTTGCTTTGAAATCATCTTTCGGGTATTTGTATTCTGTTTGGCTTATTTTATTTCATTCCTTTTTAGTCGTTTGGCGAATAAATGTTTTTAAAAATGTATTTTTAAGAATATGAATGCTCTTTTTACCGAATGCTTGTGGATTTGTATTCCTCGGCTTATGAAATAAGGTCGCGAATAAATCTGATGTTTTTGCCATTTGGCTGTGGAAGATAATCCTACTGTGTATAAGTAAGTCAAATATTATGCAAGAGGATGCATTTTGGCATGATAAAATGGAGATAAATTGAGAGAAGGGCTTTTTTGAGTACAAAAGAAAAGATCAGGAATCATTTTAAGTGGGATAATTGGATTTATAGAAATATAAGAACACATTTAATGGTATTTTTCTTCTTTTCTTGTGTATTTCCATATAAGGGTATTACTGACATTGATAGAATTATGTATTTTGCTGTCATACACAATGCATAGAATAAAATCCCTCTTCTAGAAAATTTTGAATTTTAATTTCTTATTTGTCTGATTTATTTTATGTTAATCATCTTTATTTTATTAACCAGTTCAATTCTGACTCAGCCCAACAAATCTACCCTAGTTGGCCGGGGCTTGTTTCAAACGAGGGTTGCGAGGTGTAAAATGAGTAATAATCTAATATGACTCATCTTTACATCCTTCACTATTCGTATGAAAGAGAAATTGTTCTATATTGAAATTGTCTTGTCTGTAATTTACTCTGCCACTTGAGCCGGGTCAGTTGTAAAAGGGTTAACTACGTGAAACTACATTAGTATTTGTTTATTTAACAATACTTCAATTATCTATTATATATTTTTGTATACAATATTATTGAACCAAAGTATAAGTTCTAACTAATATTTTAATAATCAGGGGAGTGCAATGAAATCTATATAACTTGACCATTTTTGATGAAAAGTCTGTTGAAAAGATGTAAAAGTCTGTATATCTATAAAAAAGTTAATTCACACGAATTTTATTCTAACATATTAATCAATAACATTTTAATAATTCATAGAATTTGTGTATTTTATAAACTTACTTATGTAACAATTAGGAAAATAATGATTTAATCGTGTTATTAATTTACAGAACGCTACATATCAGCCTAGCCTGAAATCCACCACTGACTATCCATTTAGTAAAATGCATTGTATTTGAAAACTAATGCAATCACTTATAACCACATTGAAAACTAAATACATTTAAAGAAAATTATTTAAATGTATACTGTAATTTTATGTTTCGTTTACAGTAAAATAAAACAATAAAGAAAACAAACTAACCCAATAGTTAGGGTTATATATCATGCCATTAATATTTAATTATCATTCTTATTCTTGAAACAGGATATATCATTTGCAGTAACTCAATTTTTATTTCGACAATAAATCTTATTAAATATTAGTACTTTGACAAAAAAAAAATATCCATCGATTGATTATAGAATGTATTGAAATTAAGTACATTTAATGATAATAAGAGATATAATAAAATATTCTGAATAGAATTATAACATTAATTTTGCAAAATCTTTGTACATTATTAGATAAATACTTCAAATTTATAGTCAGAAATGATGAAATAGTAGGATAAAAATTTATAGAACTATTATTTTTTAGGGAAACAATGTTTTATTATATATTTATAATAAACAAATACATCCTTTGATATAGAATAATTATTACTATGAAGGCAATTACCCTAAACAGAATGATGATACCACACATTATAAATGAAAAATATTTTTCTCTATGAATAATTCATAAATCATTTTAACATTATTTAGATAATACATGTTCTAAAACATTAAGGATGAAAATAAGATTAGCGTTTAATGTGGTCTACATAAATTAACATTTTGCTAATTTATGTAATTAAATATGAGCTATTGTTAGCTTAAATATCTAAAATAATCTATACTGTCATAAAATGTGCTTAAAAGCGAGCTGACTTTTAGAAAAACATGAAACATATTTCAATATCAGGGTATAAATTACTTTGTAGTTATATGTCTTGTATCATAAGGTTATTAGGTTTTAAGCTTGTTAGGTTTCATAAATCAGTGTTTTTAAAGAATTGCGAGAGATGTATTTTATCTTAATAGAATATTGATACACATATAGATTATAAATAAATGAAAGGAGTTTTTTTGTACTGATGATTCATAATTCATTGAAGTATTATTCAGATAAAGAATGAAATGTTATGAAACATTAAGAATAAAAATAAGATTAGCGTTAATGTGTTGTATATAAATTAGCATTTTGAGCCATTTGTAACTTATATATCTAAAATATGTTAGTCTATAATAGCATAAAATGTGCATAAAAGGAAAATGATACTAAAAAAACCCATGATGCACATTTCCATCTCAGAGTGTATAATATGTTAAAATTATATATCTTACATTATAATTATGTTGCATTAATCCGTGGTTTCAAAGAGAATTTCAATTTATATATTTTTTATGAGTTACCATGTTATATTCGAACAAAATGACATGCATTGTATTATAAATGCATTTAATGTAGATGTTTCCTCAGACATTCAATATAATTATTAATTATATTTTTATCATCAGTTGATCATTTATTTTCAATCATATTTTGAAGCTTATTATAAATTGATCATCTATATCAGATGTTATTATAAAGTCTTTGGAAAGCTAGATGATAAAAATGGCATCAATATTTTGTATCCTATCTAAATTTAAATAGATCGATGATTGCACAGAATCCACAAATTCAAATGCAGCAAATAATTCATCTAAAAGATGACTAATATAAGTGATAATCAAACTCAAATTCACAATAAAACAGCTTCGCAGTTTTCTTTGACAATTGCCTTTTAAAAAGCGTTAAATAAAAACTCCATTACGAAAGAAACGAACGGTTTATCCGCCCGTCCTTCAACGGTATTATGACTTCCGGAAAGTGTGTTATTACTCGGCTTGATTGATGGGATATTTCTCAACGGCAATAAGGCCTTTCTATTCCGTCTGAGCCCTGCCGTCCAAAGGTCATTAACACAATAGCAACGGATATCCGTCGTAATAGGGCGATCACGAATTTCGTGATATTGGCCATTCTACTGCTGCCGAGCCTAGGTCCTAAATTTGAACGATTGATTGGGGTTTGGTCATTCTTTTTATTATTTATGAAAACACCAGAGCCATTTTTTCGTAAATTTATTCGTCCGTCACGTTTCAAGAGCTGAAAATCATTTTTAGTCAGCAAGAACTACTTTGCATTCCTTTTTGATTGATAACTGGTATTTAAATTAATTCAGTGATTATAATAGCTTGGATTGTTAGTGTTAGAATAATTTAGTTAGCAGCAGTTTAAAAGCCGGTGAGTAGTTTTCTTATATCCCTAGTGACCTGGTTTACCGAGACATGGCTGTATGATCGCAGGTCTGATTGTAATTACTCTGAAGATATTTCAAGAACTGGAAAAATGGTGCTGTATGAACTGAAATTATAATTAGTGCAGAATGCAAATGATAAAACTATTCTAGCTCCATTTTTTAGGTTACAAGATCAAATAAGCAATGGTTTGAAAACCAGTAAATATGAAAATTTTTGTTCCTATAAGGTCGATTAGAGTAACACTTTTTACTTACTGTAATTTACAAAGGGTTCGTAAACAATAAAATAAGAGGTTATTATTCCTTTTCACTCTGAGAATAATCTAATTTCACCAATTTACTAGTTATTAATATCATCTGCTTTTACATCTCCTCTCATCTCTCTTTTGACAAAATAAACCACTGCTGGTGCTTGCGGAAAAGTCCAAAGAATTTCCAAATCTGAGTATGAACCATATTTGTTCTTCCTCAACCTATGTAAAAAGTAAGTAATCCATTAAAAACCATGCTGCAATTCCGTTAGCATGTTATCACTGGTGTCTAATTAAAAAAAAACATTAGTGACAACATGCGTCACCTCAATTCTTATTAGAGTATGAAATTCTGCACAAAGCAATATTTTGATACGTAATCAATTAGTGACTGACATTTTAGGTTGTTTAAAATTATAAAGTCTATCCTAAAAAGTCCAGTTATAACTAAGAAAGCGGGTGATTATGTAGGCAAAATTAGTTCAATCTTCTGCCCTGAAGTTTCCCAAAGTCCATTTTGGCATGGAACTTGGTGGGACGCAGTTCTAATTATCTTTAAGGGTACATACATCAGTTGTAAATTAAAAATTTCTCTTTTAATCTTTCATTTCTTTTTTTAATGATTTGTTAATATAAATTCCCTGTTCTTTTGTTCTAACTTTATCCGCATTATAGTTTGCTTTAATTTCTTCTAAAATCCTTAATTTCCATTATTTGAAACCCTCTGGAGGACAATGATATTTCCTAGATAATTTAGAAATTAAAGTATCTAAATCTTGCCAGATAGAAATTAAGACTTTTTTACTGTTTAATTTTACTATCAGTCTAAATTTAGTTCCCCTTTCCATTAGATCTCTTAAATTGGCGGAATCTATAATTTTAAAATCCTCTGTTATTGGGTGCCTTTTGTCATCATCTGTATAATCTCTATAATTTTTTTTTTTTTTTTTACAATTACAGTCTCTTTTGCTTATTTTATTTAGCTTTTTACTATAGTAATTATAGTTACAAATTCTTTTCCTTAAAGTTGCTGAGTAACTAAAAGCTATTGAAACAATTATATTATCCTTTAAAGGAAAGAAAACTTTGTTATTATTTTATAGAATTCTTTGTTTAAATTATTTTCATTATTAATTAATAAATTGTTTTTTAGATATTAAGATTAAATTTAATAAGAACAAGAATTACACATTTAGTGTAAAAATTTCTAAACTTTGAATCAACGAGTTATTATTTATTAACCATTTAATTTTATTTTTTCTAAGACCAAAAATATATTTCCTTATTTTGTGAATGTTTTCACTATTGCTATCTAGATAACAATAATTCAGCAATTCCTCAAACATAATTTGAAAATTATCCCCTTTACCTTCACTTCTTTTAAATCTTTTACTAAAGTTAGCTTTAAGTAAGACAAGAGAATTCAAAACATGAAGAAATCACCCATTAAGAAGAAACCAAAAGGCACTGTATATCAGAAAGCTGAAATTATCTAAAATTTCTCTTCTATAATTTTGAAAACCGAGTCTAGCTCGCAATCCAAAACTGAAGAGATAAAAATAAGAACCCCAACCTCTCCTCCTTGGTCAACTCGCACCACAGCTGGCTAACCGAATAAAGCATCTTTATCATGCATCACCATAGTTTGGCAAGAGATGCAGCTAATTGAACTAGCGGAAAATCGCAGCGATAATAAGCCAGACACTTATGCAAATCTATTTAATAAGTGAGTTCTGTATCATTTTTGGCATTCCTGCCACGCATTATCATCTTTCTTAGCTGTATCAGCATAGTTTAATTAACAGACACACCATACTTTCAGTATTGAAAGACTCGCATACTCCGTGCCAGGAGAAACACTGAAAACTTCTGCATCATAATGTCGAAACAACTTTGTTAGCCTTCTTTAGGGACAAAAGCTGGAGAACGTGCGTTTGATTAAACTTAATTTGCCGTTATTCGGTGTAGTCAAAATTCTTCAAGCAGCGTTATCGAGTAAACAATAGGGATTTCTCTTGAAAAAAAAATCCTTTTAAAAAAAGAAGTTTAATGCTATTCTGGGCAAAAAAAGCGAAGTTCTATTCAATAGAAGCTGAATTTTTAGAAATGAATTAACGTAGTTTTCAAGAATTCAAAAGAAATCTAGGATAATACTTTGAAATATTTTTTTAATAACGAAATGAATGTTTCTATGATTTTGGATTTGATAGCATATTTTGAATTCCTGATATTATAATCTTTTGAAAAGAAAAATATAATTATTTATCTTCAGAATGTACCATATAAATAGGTTTCAACATTGAGTAAACGAAGCATAATTATCTTTTGAAAATCCTTAAAAAGTAAATATAAATGTAAAAAATTCATGCAATTTTTTTTAATTAGTCAATTTAAAAGTTTTAATACAAAAAGTTTTTACATTTATTAATAAAATCATTTGTATTCTTTAATTTTGAATTCAATTATAAGGAGATTAGTGGGAAATTATGAAACTCGTAATTGCACTAAAATATTGTTATTCAATAACTTATAATTCAACGAGACTTTGTCACAAAATACAGAAATGTCTTTATTTCATATTTATATTTATTAAAAGTTACTGCTACGTATAAATTAATTCGTATTCAAATAAGTTTTGAAAATGATTTAATAATATACTTCCCTAGTACAAATTGATACCTTAGCTATGGAATAAGTATGGAGGTTTGTTCTCGCCACCCGGGTACTAATAAATTCCTCTTGTGTTGAAATAATGAAGTTCGGGTACCACTAGGAAAAAATAGTGAAATTCGGCTCTCTACAAGGAAAAGAAACCCTGATTTCTATAGGAAAGGCTATACCGTGGTCATGATGACCCTTAGACCTGAACTTTAGTTCCCACCAATGCTGCATCACTGATCCGGTTTTTTAAATTTGATTCTTGTGCGTTAATAAGACAGGACTTAACAGCCGAGCTGCAGTTACTATTAAATTCAATCTCTCTATTGGAAATAATTTTTATTCTTAATACAGAGAAACGATTGATTTAGTAGATTTTTAATAATTCATTAAATGTTGATAAAACGAATATTCCCAACTCTTACTAAAGATATTGAGTCTGATGTTTAAAAGGGTAACAATTTCATCACTGCACATCAAATAATAACTGCATTTATGAGTTTTACATAGTTTTAATAACTTTGTTTTAACATTATTTGTTTCCGCTTTTCTTAAAATGCATGTAATCAATATTTGGAGATTATATGGCTACTGGTTACTTTTATACAGTATTAAATCGAATTTATGCTATCCCTAAATACATGGTTTTAAAAGAAATAACTATGCTAAGATTTTGAACTAAATTTCCTAAAATTCCTAATATTTAGGTGAAATATTAATTTTTCAAAGCAATTACTTTTATATGTTTTAATAAACTAAATTTCACCCAAACAAAAGTTAAAAAATACATCAGATCATCAAGATTAAATTTTATACCGCCATTTCTAAACGATTTGAGGAAGTTTTCTTTCATAAAATTAAAAGCACGCACACATTTTAAATGACTAATGGATTTCATTTATACCATCAAAAGGAAACTGAATGAAAAATACATAGAATTTTAGATTAGAATCGTTCCAGAACTGCTATCCATTTCTTACGAAGCAACTTTCGAATTCTTTGAGTAGGCTGTTCCTCCTAGAACTCAAAGAAAAAACAAAAGGAAGCCAAATGTTACGGATCGTCCCATTTGGCATTCCCCTGTACATTGTAATGACACGGCAGTTCATTCTCCAAGATTCATTTGTCTCAGAGAGACCACACCCTGGAAATTATAGACTCTGTCATTCCTGATGAACTAGCCAGAATTCCTGAATACTAGATATATCCACTGACGTCATGGAATCAATGCGATCCCTTCACGCACGTTTCTTTAATTTCGTATCTGCTAATCGCTTTCGTTCACATGAATGGATTTGTAAGACATGGTCTAGGAGAAGGAGAAGAGCTTTGTAAAACTTGTTCAGAGAGAAAACTGAGAACTGATTTGCCGGAACTAATAGTGCAACTCTTTGAGTGAAATTAGATTAGGTATTCTGAAGCTTTGCTTTTGTCTTGGCCTCTTAAGAACCGAGTAAAAACTGATAAAGAATATTTCTTAATAACTTAAGTATTTTTAATATCATCATTTAAAAAGAAGGAAACAGCAAAAAATATTCTTCAAAATTTTGAATTGAGTTAGTTAAAGGGTAGCTAAATAAGTATTTCAGGATGCTATCTTCCTGGTTTAGCGGTAGTGTGTCTTCCGGATTCGAATCCCGGTTTAAGCATGATTGTTATTCTGCGTTTTATCTGTGAGTAGTTTGAACGAGCCCCTCCTGTAAAAAGGGGTTGCGCAAGCGAATGTAAAGCATGAAGTAGCTAGGTCGTGCTCTTGGGCCTAGTGAGCTCTAATGAAAAAACAAGGGGGCTCTAATTTAGGCTTAAATTGCTGACAATTCTTGGTAGGCGGCGGATTTATGGTTATCAACAACAACAATATTTCAGAATTATATGCTAATAAAGTTGTCTTATATAATCAACTTAAAAATATGCAGAATGAAAAAATATCATTGATAATGAAATTCATAAAAATAACTTAATATTTTGTAGAAACAAATCAATGTCATATTTAATGCATTATACGAGGGATTTGTTTATGATGTAGGAACATGCCATTTCATCGAATTATCTGCATCAATATGGAATGCTACAAACGCCCATTCAATGAAACAACATCTCCTTCGAATTTCCCGGATATTGCTGTCACATCCTTCCCCTTTAATTGAGTGTCATTGATTGAATACCCATTTGTGCATCCTTAATTCATTAGGGACACTCTGTCTGAGAAATTGGGAGGGAAGGTGTGGCAGGATCGTTTTCTATTAACAGTGAAAGAACTGATATCATTTTTAGTATCATTATCAGTTCAACTGATATCATTATTAGTTGTCATTGTGAGGGTTTTTCTTTTCTTCCTTTTTCGCAAGGGTGGGGGAGGATGTCTTTGAAAATGAAAGTCGGGTATACCAGCATTTTTAAGCACTTGACTTAAAATGTCCTTAAGGAATGAAAGGGTTAAGAATTCCACATATTTAGAAAAATACCCATTCATGTGTTGGTGCCATTTCTCAGAAAACAATTTAAACTATATTTTCCTAGATGGGCATTTTGGGTCTATATGTTAGTAAATCGTATAATACAAAGCCCATTTTACAAAAGTACCCATTTGGTTTTTTAAGAGTCTTAAGGGGTTAGAATATAACTTCTTTATATCCAGCTGCTTTTCCCAATATTTATTTAGATGGTTTATAAATCAATTTTCTGTATCGTTTTAAGATTTTTGAGAGTTAATTTTTGTGTGATTTAAAAAATGCTGAATTGCATTATACTGTTTTAACATTTCATGTTAATAACAATTCGCTTTGGCACTCTTTGCAAAAGTTGAAGTTAAATTGAAATTTGAAAATAGTTCGGAGTCTGTAATATTGAAATAATACTCAAATAAAATCACTTAAGAACTCTTTAGGAGAAAACTAAAAGGAACTGCATTTGCCTTATCCTTCACTTCATATTTTATTGTTTTTGGCCCTGTCAAAAGGGGCTACCGACTTGCAGTTTGCATGAAGAAAGATTTTTTTAAGTAAAAATTCTTTTTATATTAATTTATTATAATCAGTTCAATCATATATTCATTAAGCAGAAAAAAATAAATAACGTTTTTAAAACAATGGGTTAAATGAGTCAATGAGATGGATCTTACATTTTGCGTTTTTATCATGTTATGTATGCATTCCATGAAGAATTCATAGTGTCAGTAAGGATCGACCATGATTTTCACTACACAGGGTGATATTTTGCAAAATATTGCATTCTGGGTTCGAAGGTCGCCCCCCAGAGAGAATTGACCGGTGGGATGGGTCAGATAAGGACTAGAGACGAAGAGAGAATGTCGTGTTGTTTGCCATGAACAAACGGACTTCGTATTTGTACAACGTAAAAAAATTCGTATTTGTACATACATAAATAATATAATAATCCAGAATATAATTGTTTCCTGTTCTTATTTCTCTATAATCAACATTATTGAAATGAAAGAGTAACGAGATTGATTTAGATTTTAAAATGACCACTCAGGCCTAGGTTTGAATGCGGCGCCAGCCATTTGAAATAGAGGATAGGGAAACACATTAGATGTGAGCGGAAACTTTATTGTGTTCAATTCTGTCATGGTTTGATAGCTAATTTCTAAATCAGCAAAGATGGTCACGTAGTTCCAATCAGAAAATTACTATAATTGATGGTTAGAAATATTTTTATATTGTTTAGGTTGATAAATGAATTACTGAAAAACAATACCCGGTTCTATCATTTATGTTTAGAATCAGGAATTGATAGCGGATAACTTAGCTAAAAGTGCCTCGGTTGACATATTTCAAGGTAATGCAACACTAACTTATTTTGGAATCTCCTCTATCAAAAAGGATGGAGTCGAGTGCACTTTGGAGAGTCCCATCTACTCCCCCTTGGTAATTTGATAAGAGTCTAAGTAGGTGTCATCATATGGATATCTCTAAAAATCCTTAAACGGATCTCTCTCTTTTTTTGATTGGATACACCAAATTTATCACCACCCAACAAGGAAGGAGGATCTTTGCTGAATGTCCTTGATGCAAGGCAGATCAAGCCTACCCAATCATATTCTTAAATGTTTTAATTTTACTATTTTTGAGATTTTAAGGGATAAGCTACTGTTTTTGGACTTTTTAGAGATCTTTGATTCCATAGATATGGTATAGAGCAGCTATATCACCTGGAATCAAAACAACAACATATTTAGAATCAAAATGACATTGTAACATTTTAGATAAGAAAAAATCCGCCTCTAAAACAAATAAATTTGTGAAAAGCTGAAAATCATCATGTTAGACAGATTTTATAGATAAAAAGCTAGCACCCGTCCCGTTGCTGCCGCAGAACAAAATAACATTAAGTGCAATCAATCTATAATTTGTCAATGTTTTGTCGAAATAGGATGAACGGTATGGCAGAATATAAAATACGAACAAATATTCATGTAAAACTTGATGTTCTTTCAGAATGGTAGTGAAAGAAGCTATTGTATCTCGTGATTCATTTGATATTCGTTCAGAATTCTCAAATTTAATTTTGGAAAATGTGATTAAAATATTTTCCTCTAAAATTGATTAAACATAGTAAATATATTTATAACATAAAATTGTTAATATAGTTGAAAAAAATTTTTGAAAATTCAGATGGTGCAAAATTTGTACTACAATATTTTTTTGGTACTTACTGCGAAAAACACTAAAATTTAATTAAAATTGTAAGAACCTTAGGGTTGGTCTCCTCAAAACTCTCTCGCATAATCTGTTTTAAATTTATACCTCTGAGAATGACTTGGATGACATTTTCTTACTATAGCTTCAGAATATTAACTTTGATATGGATTTAGCATTCCTATAGAATCTATTGTTTCCTCAGTGAGTTACTTGGAGATTAATTCTTGGTAAATAGGTGCGGTTGAGATTCCATTAAAAAATCGATAATTGTACTATCCCTATAACCATCCCGTCGATGTTGACAATAAGCTGACCAAGTTTTATCGCAATCGGATGAACGGCTGAGGAAGGTATAAGAGACATACAGACAAACTTTTAGTTTAATTTATATAGAATTCACTTTCTGAGATTCAGCAACTTTTTCTTCCTGTATTATGTCTCTAGTGATTAAAATTATAATTAATGATTTCATAGGTCTAAAATATAATTCAATATGTTAGTATTAAAAGTAGTGCTTTCATAACATCCACTTTTTAATTAATTACAAGATGAGTTATTTAGATAATATTATCAGATGCTGTTTAAAAGAATATGTTGCAGCTCATAATTTATGAATACAACTATTTTTTATCGAACGAAGTGAAAAGTTGTTTGGGAACTATATCAGAATGTCGTGATTAATAATATAAAGTGGAAATTGAATCATTAAGTGATAATTAATAATCACAAGATGATTTCCAATGATTTCCCCGATGAGCCATTAGCAAGCAGCAATTCAATAACATACCACCGCCAATTATTACATGGACTTGAAGGGATACTATCAGTTTGTGCAATGATGAACTTGTATTATATTTAATATATACCATTGAAAAATTTGAAAGTAATATTTTAGGGAAATCTTTTGTTACTATTAAGTGTATCGACAACAAGTAATTGATAGCTAAAATTTTGCATAAAATGACAATATAAATGACCTTCAACAGAAAAAATTATTTAATAAAAGTAGAACATATTAAATAAAATATTCTGATTTCAGAACTTTGATATGTAACAGGAAATTATTAAAATCATTTTAAAAAAGCAAATTTTAAGTGCATTGTATTAAAACTTGGAATGCAAACATTATAAATACATAATATCAAATTCTTTTGTCACGTCAATTGCATCCAATTCTTACCATCTAAAGTAAATAACTGCTGTTTTAGAACTCTATATAACTCACGTAAAACAACAATTTAGTTGGAATTGTATACATCATTTATTGAATATTAAGTATTAAGATATTAATATTGCATGTAAATAAAAAAAAATACATGATACAAATAAAGTATTTATGTAGTTTCGTTTTTTAATTAAACAGCTATAAACTCACTATAATACTTCGCGTTTTATATAAAATAATGCTATAATAACTGTCGAATTAATAGCTTTTCCTGAGTAAAAGGCGTTTTTATATAATTTTCTTTAAATTAAATTCATTCATTAAGCAATGAAAGAACTTTGTAATGAATTTTTCACTTACATCTTGGCATGATATTGTAAATGTGCCTCTTCTCTATTTCAATAAACTAACTTAATTAATTTCAACTTTAATTAATATTTAATAGATAAATGTAATATACATTTCTTTTGTACTAGTGGCTTCATATAGTAGAGAATTTGGGAAAAATTACTTCAATATTATTTGTAATTAATAATACAATATTTTATATTATTTATTTCAAAATAACGTATAATTAAATTTTATTTCTTAATTTATGAAAACTAATTAAAACTTGAAAATAAAAAAATATGAATACATTCTGCATCTTTGATGCACAAACGAATTCTAAAACTTTTATTCTATACAAAAGTATTTTAGTCTCAGAGAAAGTGTTTTATATAAATGCCAATTATATAAATTTAAGTTAAATGCTACGCTAAAGAAAGCAATTTACGAAAATTTGTATTATCTAAACTTCAAATAAAGAATTCTATAACGAAAACAAAAGGTAAATTTTATGCGTTTTTTTTTTTATTTCTTCTTTCTTATGAAATTCCCCCCCCCCAAAAAAAATTATTCTGATTTTCCTATGAAACACGCTTTTAAAACAGCAATAAAGAATAAAATTATTTTATATTTTAATAGCTTTATTCATAAATACGTAAATTATTTTTTTAATATTTCTCATCGAAAGAATAGAACTTATATTCTTGTATAATAGTTCTTATTGATAGAATAGTGCTTTTATTATATTCTTATATAATATTTCGTATCGAAAAAGCAGAAAAAAGTATAAAAATTTAACATTATATATTTTTTAAAAAATTAACATTACAATAAGAGAAATAAATTATTTAGATATGAGTTAAAAACTTCACAACTTCTTTAAAAAATTAATAAAAATTCAAATTTTAAATATGCTAGAAGGAGCGCTAATTATTTTTTTACAATTTCGAAAATTTCATAATTTTTGCTCATTTCAGACTCATTTTTACTTTAAAAGTAAAATCAAAGTCAGCAAAGAAATTGAAGAAAATTTAATTATACAATATTTTGTATTAATATACTATTTTATAAATTTTTTAAAATTTTTCATCTCGGAAAAACTCTATTTATTATTTTTATAAAGAAATATTTTCAAAAATAGAGAGAGTAAAATAAAGAAAAAATGAAATTCTCCAATCTCAATTAATTAGATCTAAAATATATTAAATGTTGTCCGGAATACAAATTATTGGTAAGTGGTAAAAGAAGCTATTTATTTATTTAGTAAAGAATATAATCTTAATTTTTTTCTTATCTATTTATTATGCATATTTTCTTAGAAAGTGTTTAATCCCAATAAAATCAAAACTATTTTTGACTAAATTAGACGTGATAATCTTTTTTTTTCTCTCATTTTAATCTACTTTAGATGGTTTTAACACTTTCTAATTTTGAGCACTTTGACTAATTTTTTCACATAAATTAGTCAAATTACATTTTTACTTTTCGTAAAATTCATCGTTTCTTCTTAATTTTGTTTTATTTTTAATGAAGATAAAATCTTATTTTGGTTGAATTACAATGAAGATAGCTTTATTTTAGTCACAGTAAAGTGCAAAACTTACACGTTCGAATACTGATATTGAATTTTTGAAGAAGTTTTGTTTTTAAAATATAAATATAAATAATGGCAAACAAAATATTAATTTGAAACAAAAAAAGATTAAAGATAATCTGTATGATATGGAAAAATAAATTATTCTGAATACGTGAAATGCTTTAACTTTATTATAAACTTTTATTAGCTTTTTTTAGCTTTTCATTAATTTTTTAGCTTTTTTTTTACAATTGCTTTAGCAACAAGTTATTGCGCATATGAGTTTTATTATTTAATATGCAATCGAAAAAGTCGTTTACTAAACAATCACAAAAAAAAACTAGTACGTTATCTATCTCAAGAAAAAGAAAAAAAAAAGGTTTAATTTTTATATCTGATTGCTAATGTCTGTCACTTTATTTGAATCCAAGATTCATCGGAATGAATTAGATATTATTAACAATATCAAAAGGCTAACAACCCATTCTTAAATCGACATCTTTTATTTCGTAAAATAATTTAATAGCTTTGCAACTTTCATTAAATTAAAATTAAAATATTTCAAAGTTTCCTTTCACTTAAAATGTTTAAATTACAAATTAAGTTTCAATTTTTAAATTATTAAAAAAATAAAAACTTAACATTTTTTTTGTCAGCAGTTTAACTCATTCATATTTTTAAAAAAGAAATAATAAAGAAAAGAAAAAATCTTAAACTTTTAATTTCTATCCGAAGCATTTAGTTTGATCATTGATATATTATTATGGCGTTTTTATTCTTTATCAGCCAGAAGGTCATTTAAAAAGATGTTTTTCAAATGATATTAAATTTAAATACTTTTCTTAATGATATTAATTCTTTTCTTAATACAGTTTAATTGTAATCTATTTAGTATGAAGATAAATAGATTAATTGCGGTGTATGTCTATAGACTTCAATATATATATATATATATTGAAAATTGAATGAACGGAAAATTGAGTGAATAATGTTCTAAATTCCATGGGAATTTTATAGATTAAAAAAATCTCATTTTTAATATAAATTTTTTATTTCAGTTTCCTTACTGTATATTTTCTAATTAGATAGAAACCTAGTGGTTTGTTCCCATTAAATAATAAATCTCTTCAGGTCATTCTAATATGCAATAATACAAATTCATTCATAAAAACATTATTACAACAATTAAAAAAAATTAAATAATATTTTTTTCTCTAACAGACATATATTCTTTTCATACATTTTATTAAATGTAATATTCTCTAATTCTTTTTATTTCCCTTGAATGTCAAGTACATACCTGACATTATTGCCTCCTACAAAAACTTTTCCATGATGAAAAACTTTAAAAAATCGTTTTATGTTTTTATTTTGTAAAAAATAAATACCAAGTTAAGGTATTAGTTTATTACCAACGCTATCATTAAAAGATAATGAACCATATTTTGCTACTTTTGGTTGTTAAGAAAACCAAATTGTTATGTAATTCATATAAATAATTGAATAAAAAATGTATTCTTATTTTAATTTGTTTGAAAATTATTTGCAAAATTTGTTTAAAATTTTATACCTAGATATAAATTTGCAATTTTTTTTTACCTGAATTGCAAATCTATCGTGTTCATTTCTAAAAAGAGTAGTGATTTTGTATTTATAAGATGAATTAATCTGCATTTATAAGATGAATGCATAAATTATCATAAGAAATTTAAATTATTTATACATATATAGTTTTCCCTAATTATAAGTATATTCTAAGAATTTCGTGTGAAATTCACTGGAAGGATTAAGTAATTGTATAGCTATAAGAGAGTCATTAAACTTTATAGTTATATTTCCTAGATATTGTGAATTTCAAGGAATTCCTCTCTTCCCACGAAATTCATAGATTCTTATTTTTTGAAAATCGAATACCCCTTAATTAAATATTAATGAAACTTAAATTAACACTTTATAGTATTTTCATATCCACTAAAAAATATTTTTATTCATGAAGATATCTTTTATGATATGGTAATATCCTAGTTGCTTTTAGAAAATATTCGGCTATAATCAACGAGATATTTAATTTAACATCCACTAAATCTTAAAGAATTTCCTTTCTTTACTCCATATATTGGGAGTATATACAATGTAATAGTATGTTTTAATGAGCTTAAAAATATTGCTATGAAATTTTGAACATTTTCAGCTAATAAACTAATTAAAATTTAATGAACGTTCCATTACCCTTCCTTTTGAATAAAATACCTTTAATTATCATTAATATGTATGAGAAACTGGTCCATTTATATCTTAATATCTCTAATGCTTTTATTTTTGAAGAAGATTTTGAATACAAAACTGTACTACATCCTCCGAAAAGATCTATTAAAGCTCGCTAAAATAATCATTCAGCATGAAAATGTTAACTTAAAATGTTTATTAACTTAAAATATAACTTAAAATGTTTGTGAGATGACACTGAATGCACGTGAGAGGACAACCGATCACATCAAAGAGTGGATCTAAAAATTTCGTAAGTTTTTTTTAAATATGGGACACATACTATCAGTCTCTAACAAATGCTGTTCTTTCACAGTAATTTTATTTTATGTTTATAACTGACAATAGATTAAAAATCCAAATAGAATGAAATGAACTGATAGAATGTATAATTGCAAATATGCTCATATACATTTGCAAATATATACATTTGCACTTTCAAATATATACATTTTTATATACAATTATAAAATTACGTATTTAAGAAAATAAATTTATTTATTAAAATTAAGCAATTATTTTATAATAACTAAACTGAAATTGTTACATAAATTCGTGATTATATATCACAATAAATAAAGGCATTAAATGTCATTTTTAATAAGATAGCCAGTATGTTTAACTTTTGAAATGAAATTTATTTCCAAAATTATTGTTAGTCATTATTAATAAATACCTTACGCTACAAACAAAACCCTATTTCAATTTCATATTTTCATTAATAACAAAACAAATGAAGCCAAAAAAAATGAATGAGGGGTTCTCCCGGCATGGCATTTACTACTACTCCTCTTCGTTCCATAATCCGTGCAAAAAGAGCATTCGAACTCCCCACCGCTCACGTGACGACATTCAAGTAGCCTTCTTCCCCACAGCCCATTAATTAAGCGGGCATGCTTCAACAATCACTGGTGCAAGTGGACATTTGAAACGGTTAGGGGAGGTGCTTCAACCCCCTCTCCCATCTCTTAAGGGGAGGAGGACATTGACAACACTTGACGCTGCACCCTTTCACTTCAGCTCTGTTCGGAACAAAGAAAATAGGGTCCTCATCACTCCAGGAAAATCCTGACTCATGGCTTGGACTTAAACAGGCTGCAAGTGAATATTTTGAAAGGTTTCGTCTGGTAGGGTGTAAAATGTAGGAAGGAATAAAATCTGTTTGTCCCACACTTCTTTATTTTATTTGTTTACGAATTCGCACAATGATCGCCAGCCTGATTGTTCATATTTTATTGAAATTTTCCTATGAGAGAAATTTATTTCCGCTGAGAGTTTCTTATGCGTCTTTTCGGATTATTATCAATATCCATTTGATTCGGAAATTTGTTGTTAAAATTTTTCTCAGCTGCTTTAAATACCCAATTGCTGTTTCCCAACCTGATTTTAACATTTCATGGAAATTTGCCAATGTGTGAAATTTGTTTATGTTAGGTGTCTTTTCGGAATATTATCATAAATAACTTGGAGGGTGTGGAAATTTGTAGACAAAAATTTGTGTTAGTTCCTTAAAATTTTCTAGCGCTGATCATATTTCATTGAAATTTGCCAATGTGTGAAATATTTTCCTGCTGATTTTTTTAAGGTCTCTTTTCGGATTACCATCAATGCTAATTCGCATGATTCCGAAATTTGTAATTAAAAATTTTACTCAGGTCCTTTAAATTTCCAATTTTTGTTTCCCAGTCAGACTTTCAAATTCCATTGAAATTTTTTATCGTGTAAATCTTATTTATATAAGGTGTCTTTTATCATTGTTAGATTGGATGATTCGAAAATTAGTAGTTAAATATTTTTAGATGATTTACATTTCAAATTCGTTTCTCCAGTCTGATTTTCACATTTCACCGAAATGTGCCAATGTGGGAAATTTGTTCATGTAAGATGTCATTTCGTAGTATTATCATTATTAACTTGGGATTGGAAATTCGTATTCAAAAGTTTTACCTGGCCCTTTAAATTTCTTATTGCATTTTCAAACCGAATTTTGTATTTTATTGAAATCTACCAATTTGTGAAAATCTATGATAAATTTATTAGTGCTTTCATTTTATTTAACACTAGCCGCCTTTGGCGACCAGCTGGTTCACCATGAGTAATGCGTTCTAAAATTTCCAATTAAATCATATATTTTTTAGCCAAAATTTAAGAAATAGCTTAAGTTAAAAGATTCAATTATTAGTAGTTAAAGAGTCGGTAACTTTATTCGGAAAAACTTATTGAGTTTAATGCTCTAATAATTTATCGATTATGCTTCCAAAAAATTAAAAATGTTTTTTTCGGTGATATTGCCAAAATGTTAAATATGTTTTCTAAAGAAAGCGAAAAAAGGAAAAAATTATTGAATTAATGATACAGATATTGCAAAAGATTATAGAAATATGCCATTAAGTCGGGATTTCAATGCATATCCTGTCTAAATTCAATCAGGTTTACCGTAAATAAAGATAATTTATGGAATTAATGATATAAATATTGCAAACGATTTCTTAGAATCCTTTGCCTTGCATTTATTTTTTAGAAGATATCACATTTTATATTTATGTTATTTTATCCAGTCACGTGCTGAAAGTTTTTGATTTGCGATGATTGTTTTTTTATTTTTTATTTGAACTTCCGGCATTGTTTTATTTTATTTTATCCAATCACGTGCTAAAAAAAACATGGTTAAAATATTTCTTTAAAAATTCGTTAAAAATAGAAGCTTGAATTATACATTAAAACACTGATACCATTAGAAAGCTAATTTTTTTATCTTTAAATTGATGTTAAAATTATGTTTGTCTGATAATAATTTCGGAAGTTATAGCGGAAAAACGTCGATATTTCGCTTAAATTTTAATTAATTCAAATTCTAATTAAAAATTCGAAAAAAGGGCTCAAGGTGCACATTCCCGACTTCCAAGGTATACATGTACCGAATTTGGTAGCTGTAGGTCCAACAGCCTGGCCTGTAGAGCGCCAACACACACACACACATATACACACACACACACACATTGAGCTTTATTATAAGTATAGATTTATAAAGCTTTTTTGGTTTTATTTTTAATTTTAATTTGGATAATCCAGAAATTTATAATAAAAATTTTATCTCATGTCTTTTAAAATCTCTTTTGCTGTTCCCCAATATGATTTTCATATTTTATGGAAATTTGATTATGTGTGAAATATATTCATATTGAGTATTTATATGTGTCTCTTCAGATTATTATCATTGTTAGCTTGGATGATTCAAAAATTTCTATTAAAATTTTTTTGTTCTATAAAATTTTATTGCTATTGCCCAAATGATTCTCACCTATTTATTAAAGTTTACCACTAAATGAAATTTATTCTTATTGAGTATTCATAAGGTGTCTTTTTCGAGTTATTATCAGTGTTAAATTGGATGATTCGGAAATTTTTAAGAATATCTTTATTTAAGTTCTTTAAATTTTTTTTATAAAATTTAAAATATAATTTATAACCGTAATGAAGCCCAGTTCTTTACAACTTCCTTGATTTAGCCAGACGAGTTGAAGCGCTTCCCTTTCAGTTTTTTTTTTCAGGAGGGAGGTTTAAACTCATGAAAAACGCAGGGTGAAATGCCCGGGCCATAGAGATCATGGTCGACCTACTCCCACTTGAATTTAGCCAGTTCCGCATGTGTGACCTTGGAGATGTGTGGATTTTTAATATCTGTTCTTCAGTTCTTTAAATTTTCTAATATAATTTTAAAATACAATTTGTAACCATGATGAAGTCCACTCCTTCACATCGTCCTTGATTTTGCCGTTCGAGTTGAAGCGCTTGTCTTTCAGATATTTTTTTCACTGATGGTCAAACTCATGAAAAACGCAAGGTGAAACGCCCTTGCTGTAGTTATGGTAGATCTACTCCTACTTGAACTTGGCCAGTTCCGCATGTGTGACCTTGGAGACGTGTGGACACTCGTTATTATCAAGCAGAACCACACCCAGCGTGAGTAACCCTGATATGTTGCTCTTGGTAGACCTGCGTAGTCTTCGCAATGTTTCACAGTACATATTAGGGTTAAAGTCTCTGAAAGGAAAGTGCATCAACTCGGATGGCAATTCAAGGACGCTTTGAAGGACTATGACTACGACCACATGAATTCTGGAATCAAGGAATTTATTGGCTCGTTAATCATTGGGATCGTTGTACCTAGGCCTTTGATGTGTACCTTAAATAAAGTCTTCTTTTTTATCCACAGTGCCGTTTCAAACCTTTTCATTTGAGCACCCGTT
The DNA here is from genome assembly GCA_026543055.1 of Argiope trifasciata. Lineage (NCBI taxonomy): Eukaryota > Metazoa > Arthropoda > Arachnida > Araneae > Araneidae > Argiope > Argiope trifasciata. The sequence goes on from JAPMOQ010018023.1 coordinate 2,631,975, forward strand.
GTTGAAAAAGTTTGTTCAATGACTCAGAATATTAAATCTTGTACAAAATATTAATTTGAAATCAAACATCACTGTTAGCAAGATCGGCAGCGAAAATAATTTGTAAAATAGGAAGAAATCAATTAAATTTTTATTTTAAGAATGTGAAATTACCTTTGTTTGATGAATCTCATTAGGGATAAAAATGTGTTTATTTTGAAGAAATGAGAATGTAATAAAATTAACTTGATAAAATATGAAGAAGGATATATAAATTATTTCCGATGTTTAAATGATTGAGAATTTTGAATGCATAATAAATTCTTACTTGATTTTATTATTAAATGGAACTAATTTTCATTTACCTTTCATCACTAGGTTGTAATATAATGTTGTAATTTTACTTACATGGTTGTTTCTCATAAAATATTTCAATTGTTTACTTCTAGAATTTTCATTTTAAATGCAAGCCTGATTTTATAAATATTTTATTCAATTCAGTTGAGTCTAAATACAAAGTTAATCAAACATTCCTTACTTAAAGTTGGGTATAGTTTATATTACTTTAATATACATTGAAATTTATTAAACGGTTCAAGTGGTGCAAAATTGTTAACCGGAATAAGAATTTTAAGGAAAAAATCTTTTATTTTCCTTTACAAAAATTGAGATTATTATTATTATTTTATTCATTTTTTGCAAGATTTATACATTTTTTAAATCTTTTTTCATTACTTCAATTATAAATTATGTATCAAGATTTTGCAAAAAGCATAGTAATGAACGATACAAACACTAAAAAAATTTTCTTTGATTCTTCAGCTACAAACAAACCTGTCGTACGAGATAAAATTGACCATTATTTTAACACTAAGAGCTTATCGATCAACAATAACGGATCGCATTACAAGTGTCCAACATCGATCTTCAGCATCGATGAAACACTGATTGCTCCAATCGATCACTAACTTCAAGTATCGAAATCGATAAACGTTACGCAGTAGCATAATCATCAATCTAGAAATCTTTTAGCAAATTAAATCCGATGGCTTTCAAGACAAATGATTAATAGAGAAGATATAAAATCTGTGAAAGACATGAACACGGCTTGAACGCTTTTTAAATGAAATCAATTCTCCAAGCATCTGAAACGCACATTGAATGTTCACACACGCTAGGAGAATAGTCATTCTCCGGATGTCAACTGAGAACGTCCCAGCCTCCCGCTTCCTTCAAAATGACGTCATCTCGTCCCCCGCCCTAAGATCCTTTTTATATTATTTCCTATCCCTCCCCCTATCCATAGAAAATAACTTTTGTCACGTGCGTCTGATTTAACTGTCACGCTGCCGAAAATGAATGGAGAAAAATGTACCCCAATATAAGGGATAAAATAGTGCTGTGGGGGTAATATTTAAATGGGTCTGAGCCCGCATCTCAAACAAAGTGCATTTTAATAAGGTGGCGCAACTGTGCGTTATTAAGATTGTAAGAAGGATAATAGATAACAAAAGCCGTTGTGCGTCACCCCGAGTGTGAATGTCTCTCAATATTAGAAAGTGGCCAGTGCGAAGCAGTTTTGATCATTAATAAAGTAGCTTTTATTTATTTTTTTATGAAATGATCATTTGGCGCCATAAAAATGAGGTATAAAAAGTGATACGGGAACTGGTTTGAAAATGAGTAATATATGAAAGAGAAAAAAGTAAGTTAGTAAAGAAGAATAGTTTGTAAATTTTATCCTAATATATCAAAAATAAATTTCAGAAGCATAAATCTGTCTGTTGATTTAAATGCTATGACATGCTTTTTATTTCAAAAATTTATTCACGAATTTACGCGCGCGCGCACACACACACACATATGTATGTATGTGTATATATGTGTGTGTGTGTGTGTGTGTGTGTGTGTGTGTGTGTGTGTGTGTGTATGAGGACTCAAAATGAGCGGACAGAAAATTATTGGACTTTTGTCGATTTTGAGACATCATTTATTTTGTTTTTGTTTTTTATTTTGTAAAAAAATGATGAAGAAAGCTGTCACATTTGGCCTTATCCACTTATCACCAAAGAAAAATTATAATTTGGCTGAATTGTACTTGATTCTCTTGTCTGGCCAGTAATATCTTGTAAGAAGGTATCGCTTGAAGAAGCACACAGAAGAAAATGATAATGAACTCGAAAAAGCGAGGGGAGGTACTAAAAGTTAATTTCATATATTATGCATATATTTTCATATATTATGCATGTATTTCATATATTTTTTTAAGAAAAAAATGTTCAATTGTTCTAGATGGAAAAAGGAAAGCGTTGGAATGCGAACGATTTTGAGATGGAATATATGTATATATATATTGACGAAGGCGTAATCTGTTAGTCGCATGTTTTTAACTTAGTTTTCAGGAATAACAATTTTAAAATTCGATTGATTTTGAAATGGTTAAAAGTCGCCGCTTTTCTAAATGTTGGTAATCGTGAAGTATGAGTCATGTAAGAAGATAATGTTTTTCTGTCGGATTGATATCACGTGACATAAAAGTAACTTGAAATCTGTAATAGCATATTTCATTTTTTCTTTGTCTTTCTTTTTTTTTTTTTTCGTCCTTCATTTAATTTTATGTTAAAATATTTTATTAATTATATGTTAATTAACTAATATTACATTAGTATACATGTTAAAATATTTTTTAAACGAAGAACTGAAGAGGATTTTCTTTCATCAAAAGATCTTTCTAAAATACATTTCATAAAAGGCATATCAATTTATATGCATGATTTTTTTAACCGGATTTTAAAAAAGATAGTGCTTTAAATAAGTGCAAAGTATAAAGAAGAGGAAAATTTTGCTTATAAAATGCAGTAAATATATTCAACTTTGACAAACTACGAAGTAAATGAAGTCATATATTATTTTATAGTTTTGATGAAAGTCTAATAAGTTTTATTTTCAAAATCAAAATGTTTTAGAATACATGAGCAGTAAAATTAGTCTATACTGAAAAATAAGAAAAACTCTATTTCTTTCAATCAGATTTAGCTAAAGACTGTCGGGTTTATTTAACGGATTTAGTTGTATTGAAGGAGCAACATTCTAGCAATTTTGAACTGACGATAGGCATAATTTCTGATTCATTCTTCCCCCATCTCGAGATTTAATACAAAAAATCAGTAGTACAATTGATTTCTGTACCCTTCCCGCCTCATTTTGACCCGAATTCCTAAGTTATTTGAATGCAGGTATTTCAGAATATTAGGAAGCTACCTTTCAAAAGAAAGAAAATTTTCATAACCTCCTTTAAAAAAAGGGATTTCAATTTGTCCTTTTTAGTGGACCCCAGCTTAAGAATTATTAAATAAATCGAAGATCTGTTATCCTTTGTGTATTTATTTCCCATAAAATGTTTTTTACTTCCGATCTATCTAAGTGGAGATTAACTAGCAAAACTTACGCCTTGTGTATTCATCTACACAATTAACGAAATGAAAAGTATCGCACTGCCACTCAAATGTATCGGGCTTTCAACGTAGTTTCTTAAATGGATTTTTGGAGCCTTTCCGTACTGTTAGACTTAGAAATCACTACTCCTTTGAGTTGAAGCTTTATTTCATCTCCAGGTCACCGTAGTCAATAAGATTTTTTTTAAATGGTTCAGTCAGGTATTAATATATGTTACTTAAAAATATAAATAAGATAGGCTATTTTTGAAAAGACGAAAAAATTGCTATTTAAATTTTTTTCTTATAATTTTAAGGTCTTCTTTAATTCTTATATTGTATTTTTAAGTGGAAGCAGCTATTTCATCCGAGGAGAATTTTTACATGAAATTATCTCATCCCTGCTTACATTTAAGAGAAATAAGTTCTATTCCTTAAGACGAATTTCATAACTTATATACAATAATGCGAAGTAAATAAAATCAATAATTAATACTTAAAAAATTATTTTTCTATTTAAATTTTTAGTCTAAATGGAAATGAACTAAATAAGGAACTTAAGTTCTTAATAGAAAAAAAATCATATTTCTATGCATTATGTAATTTACAGGCTTGAATTATGACAGAAAATTCTTGCTATTCAACAGATGAATACTTTTTACATTGATTTAAATAAATCATATTATGCTATTATTTTAATTATTATAAAATATATGAATTATGTTATACTATAAATTATATTATAGTATTGCAATACAAGATTATATTAAATAGATTACTTTAAAATTATAATAATACGACAATATCATCTAAATAGAACTATCGGAGAGGTGAATTTTCAATAAAATATGATTCAGTATAAGTTGCTATTTTATTTAAATTTAGTCGAAGGATAAAAAATTCATAAAATAAATTAGATAATGTTAGTCTTATTTTAATAAATGATTTTAAAATAAATATATTAAAATTGCCTTTTTTATTCATTACCATTTTTTATAGAAGCTGCAATATATATATAAACCAAATCCTTATCAAAATGTTAGTGTTAATAAAGGCAACTGCATTTACTTGGAATTTAGGTTTTCTTGAAGTAACTGGAATACAGTCTTCGAAATTTTGTTTTTCAACTTCAACAATTTGTATAAAAAGTGGAAGGGGTCTAAGTTCTTCGTTATCGAATAATTGTATTCAGTATAGCTCTTTCAACAAAACATTTTTTTAATTCTGTTTTTAAATTTTATTAACAATCTAACATACAGAAGCATCAATAGTCACAGCGATGTGTTCCCAATTATCTTTAATTTATTATGGAAGTGTTGGATGTACATTTAATGACTTCTGATAGAAAATTTAAAGAAAATACATTTGATTTGTAAAAAACTATTCGTTTAAAAAATCAACCAAACTACAATCAAACCTATTCGCAGGGAATTTAGAGGGAAAAGGTTAGGATAGAAATAAATGAAACAACCTATCTTATTTTTTTCTGAGCGTTTAAAATTTTTTATGCTAATGGAGTGATATAAAAGAATGTTAATACAGAAAAAGTACGGGGCTGAAAACATTTTCTTTTTATACAAATGTCCAATAAAATAAAGAATAAGTGACTGCAAATTGGGGATCAAAATAACCTCGTGCGATTATTGATGTTCAAATAATGTCTACAAGGTTAATAAAAGAGTAAAATATATTAATGGAAACATATTATTTATTTAAATTTATACATTTATTAGATATAAAGTAATATTTTGGATAATTTTTCGCAATCATTTTTTAAAATAACAAAAATAACATTAATATGTTATTATGCACTCAATTATATACTCATAAGAACGTATTTCAGCTTTCGTGGCCAATTAAAAGTGGCCAATAAAATAAAATGAATAAGTGTTTGACAGTTTGGGATCAAAATGACACCGTGTGATTGTCAATGTAGAAATAATGTCAGTGTGTACTGTAAGTTTAATGAAGGCTTAAAATTTTATTTACTTAAATTTATACATTTATTAGATTTAAGGTGAAATTACTTTTCAGCAAATTTCGGTTTTCATGGCCACTTAAAAATGGCCAATAAAATAAAATGAATAAGTGCCAGACAATTAGGGGTCAAAATTGACACTGCTCTTTAAATGTTCAAAGAATGTATGCATGTGCTATAAAGCTAATATGAACTCAAAATATATTTATGGAAGCAATTTATTTATTTAAATTTATACATTTATTTTATTTATGGCAATATTATTTCTCGATAATTTTCCTCAAACTTTCAAAAATAACCAAAAATCATATTGATATGTTATTATGCACTCAGTTATATGCTCATAAGAACTTATAAATTTTGTTTCAGTTTTCTTTGAGCTTTTTCGCCAAGGAAGCTTGAAGAATGCAAATTTAAACCGTTTCGAAGCAGACGCACGTGGAGATAAACGCTTCTTAAGATGATGGATGTTTCTTAGCAGCCCAATTTATTTGCCAGAAAGCTGACTTTTTTTATTTAATGTGTTATATATACTAGCTCACCGTGTTCAGAATTGCAAATTCTTCATAAAGTTAAAATAAGATTCTTAAGATATATCTCTTTATAATGTGATTTAACATTTTATTTATTTAAAAAGATTTGTTTTAAAGCATTTTAATTAGTTTAAATTTTATGGATATTTAAATCTTAAGAGTAAATATTAATTTATGTATCTTAGTAGCATACAATCTTAAACAACTTAAAAGGCTTATAGATCGTATAGCTATGATTTAAAGCGATGTAAACTCGGTAATTCTTTATTAATGGAAATTTAAAAATATCTATGATCTTTTTTTTATTATTGCTTTTCCATGATTATAATTTTTATTCGGATTTAGTATTAATAATGCATTAGATCCCTAGCGCTGTTTTTGGCTATAATCACTACTTCCAAATCACCAATACATAATACACGTCTAGAAAATGCGATGTCAGTAAATGAAGTGAAATTTAAGTAGTATGTGAAGTGTCGGAAACCACAAAATTATGATATCAGAATTTTTCGGTCTGTTACGAATCGATGAGTGTGTATTAAACCAAATGCAATTTTTTATCTAATGGATCCATCTAGATTAATAAACAGATGTATCATATAATCAAAAGTCCAGTTTCATTCAATAAAATATGTTTCGAGTTGCATGATTTATTGATTTTTTTTTCTTTCTATTAATGGGTTTTTGAAATGATGGATATAGGAGGCAGGATTAATTGTCTGCACTTTGAGCATGCTACTAAATTCATATTGATATTTTTTGAGAAAAAATAATATCAAATAAATTTTGATTATAATATTGGGTCGTTCGGAAAGTCATTTCGTATTTTTGTGTCAAAATGAAAAGAAATTTTCGTTTAATGAATAAATTATTTATTAAATTATAAAATTGCCATTCTGGTCTAATACCTTTTGCCATTCTGGTCTAATACCTTTTGGTAGTAACATGATTACACGCTCATAAAAGTTTTGGTCTTTGCTGTAAAAAAAACTGATCGAGGTGGGTTTTGGCCTCCTCATTTGAAGGAAAAATTTTGCAAATCAGTTCTGGTACTGATGTACTGTTAACACATCTTCTCCACACATATTGGCTAATTTATTTCTGGCTTGAACAGCAGTTTTACCTTTTATAGCAAAAAAGAAAAAAATGACGAAAATGCTGTTTATTGCTCTCCATATTTAAAAGGGCACCATCCAAAAACTACTGCGAAGAATCAGCTGCACTTTTTCACACTCAAGCCTTGCTATATCAGCTCTTAAAACCTAAAATGATTTTGCGGTTTAAGTATGAAATTGGGTGCGAAAAATGCAATTAAATCCTTTGTCAGGAAAAAACGAAATTACTTTCCGAACAACCTAATATCAGAGCATTTTGATATTTGATATTATAATAATGCAAGAAATTAGAACAGAATTCAAGATATATTTTTCCTTCTAATTTAATTTGTTGTTTCGTATTTTACTCCTTTCTTCTTGTTTTTGTTTTAATTAAGGATTTCGAAAGTATCAATATAAATTGTTCGAATCAGAAAGCATCACTCTATAATCAATTTAATTCTAGTGCAAGATCCTTTATAACTATTTTAGAACATTTCATAAGTAACCGTATACGACATTGCATAGCAATTTTAATGTTTTAATTTCTAATATAGTATTAATTAATATATTTCAATGATACCTGTATAAAAATATCAATAAATTTACCAAAATGATTTAATTATTAATCATTTTTCAAATTTATGATTTCCAATATAAAATGGAATACATTTTTCGATTTCTTTTCGTATAAAATGTTTCTAAACTTTTTGTGACAAAGCACTCGCAAATCGTATTCCTTTTATAATGATTTCTTAAATTATTAATTGTGATCTTGGGAAGGTGTACTGCATATTTAATAGAATCACATTCTTCTGTCTTTTCAAGATATTCAAATAAAAAAGGAATGATCCTGACTTGAAATATTTCCTAAGAATTTGTTTAATAACTACTTTAGATGAAAGTTTAAAAAAATTGTTCATTTTATTTCCAACCCTGGATGTAGTGTTAAGTTTTATCTACAAGACAAGACTGTGAGTTAAAAAACTTAAGACATCCTGTTCTATACGAAACATTTCCCTATGAACTTCGTAAATCTTCCCCTGATCATATTCAATTCCAAGTTATTTTGTTGGGAAAAGGGAGGGGGTGGGAATCACAAAGAAGCGAATTATCGAAGTCGTCCCACTGCCATTCGAAATTCTTCAATTATGCAATTTCTTTGTTTATACCAGCCTCATTTGGTCGCCGTGCCACCAGTGAAACGGTTGCTATAGCGCTTAAGCACCGGCATAAATTTCCCGACTTTTGACAGCAATTTGGTTGCCATTTGTTTCTGCCAATGATCGTTGAGTTTTTGAGAAGTTATTACGGCATTGATTCCTCTTAACAGGCATGCACGACGAAAAATAAGGGTGGGCTAGGGGGAAGGAAGAAGTCAGTCAGTGAATGGTTCTTGCGCCTTCGTCGTTAACGTTTCGCGCCAGGCGGTGACATGCCCCAAATCGATTGAGATCTAACGAGTATCGCTTAATCGATATAGCGGTAACGCGTTTTGGCGTAACGATTGTGAAAGCACTTTTGTAACACCTACGGGCATACTTTTTTTTTTTTTGCTTCTTTTTGTCTTCCCTTTTTGATCTTATTTTTTTCCTCTTCTTTTTCCCTGAAGAGTTTCCTCTGTTCATCCAGGGAACCAGAATCTGAGATTGGTATCCAATCGATCGCTTTTATGGTGAATTATTGCAAAACTAGCATGAATTTATGATAATGAGAAGGTATATTTTCTCTTATTCTATCTTTTGGAACTAATGGGGGCGTTCTTTCGAGATTTTTTTTTGCCTCTGTTAATGGCTATTTAAAACATATAACACAAATATTTGAAAGACGTGTTTTTTACCCATTAAGGAATACATTTTTTTTCTCTGTCGAGTGGCTCTTGATTAAGTAGATTTTTATGTACATATTTTAAGGCTATGAGGAGGGCAATAAACAATTGCATTAATTGATTACGCTGTCCTTTGAGCGTAATGTTTCACTAACTGCATTCCACACAATGATTCTGGTCACGTAGACACGGGAATAAGAACACGTCTAAGCCATAAAATATTTATTAGTAACATCTAACAAATAGTATTGATATATAAATGAGGAATATTACTTTTAGAGAGGAAATGGATTCCTTATAATTGGATGTTTTAAGAAAGAATTTTTTTAAAAAAATTGAATGTCTTCATTTTATTGCATTTTTTAATAATTCAGCTTCAAATTATTTAATTCAACATCCATAGAATAATACTAATGAACAAATTATATAAATATTGAGGATATTTATTTCAAATCAGGCCTCGATCATTTTTATTAATATTAAATTAATATTTTATTCAATCAAATTCATTCATTTTAATAAAGAAATAATTAAGAATAAATGCACTGAATGGTAACATTTAAAGAAATTTATAACAATGCAGATTTAAATTATTCTATACAGCCTCCATGGTATAATACAGAAAACGAAATGTTCTCAGAAAATTGAATATGTAATCTCTATCTTCAAAATAGGGTAAGATGACTCCAGCTAACACTTCAATTCATTCATGAAGACATTAATAACTTCCAGCGAAAAGTTGTAGATATGATATCGCTACAAAGTTTTTTTTTTCGTTGAAATTACTTTTGTAATTTTACTATGAATGTTATTTTATTTTTCCACGTAAATATATAACTTTAGAAGAAATATTCACATTTTTCTCATTTTTACTTAATTTGAGCCTTAAATTAACTGAATGGATGTTACTTCGGAATGAATGTTACTGTGATTTATAGCACTTTCTAAGCCAGCTAACTTTTATCTGTCAGTGGTTTAAGCTGAATGAGTGTTTCAATTTTTTTCAGCAGGGCCAACAGTACGACTTAGCAACTTCACTCTTTATACTCGATGGCACAATCCCTCTTTACAGAGAGGCCTTCTTTACACACAGCTCACAGAGAGAACAAAGAAGAATAACAAAAATGCTCTATCCGGGACTCGAATTCGGAAGGCAAGAATCACTATTCGATACCCATATGCCAGGACACCGGCTGGAATGACTGTATGAAACAATAATAAATAATGATAATTCAATATTATTACAGTATTTTGAATTATCATTGAATTTGATTGATTCACGGTTTACTAATCTTAAGTTTTCATTAAGCTTTAACAAGTTCTATATCTTTGATATTTTCTATCGATATTTCAAGCTTCGATATTTTCTATCATTAAGCTTTAACAAGCTAACTGCATCGACATTTTCGGAAAATGCACATTGAAACTGCGTCACAAAAATTTAACAATGTCGAGTACATTCGTCAAATACAGAGTATGTGTAATACGAAATTATGTTGTAATAAAATGATTTTTATTTTTAATTTCTATAATCAAATGTACCTATTTATTTAAACTAACATACAATTATTGTTCATGAGAGAATGGAAACATAAAAAAATAATTTATTACTTTAATTTGTTGTTACAGAATGGTATTGTGCAAAGCATGGTACAACGGATAATATACATTTATTTCAATTTGACCTCAAAATATTTTAATCCTCTTAAAATTTTGTTATTCGTTTTTGAGTTTTTACTGAAATTGTAATTCAAACTGCAAATGATCACTACTTTTTACTCCAGACAAATGAACTCGTCATAACACAAAATTCTCTACTTTTCCCTCAACGAGTACAGGCTTTAAAAACAGCTAAATGGTTAAGTTAGATATCAAAAGAAATTTCGAATATAAAATATTATTTATCTCTGACATATTAACAGATTATTGACGATCAATTCAACTACAGAAATTCCCCGTCTGTCCTATTTTTCTGGTAAGTAGGATGTAATACGTTTGTACAAAAGCAATAATTACAGCCTCCATTGTTAAGATAAAGTTATGACAAACTCCTCTATGTTATGATTTTTTCCCGCGATGTTTATCTATGTTCGAACAAAACAATAAACACGTTCGAAATTCGAACAAAATAATAAACATTACTTTTAACTCGCCAGTATATATAATTTAAAATGAAGATGTTATGTTGCGCTAAGATAATAAATGAATATGGTAAACTTCGAATTATATTCTTTATAACAGCAAATGATCACAGATAACACAAATGATCACAAAGCAGAGAAGATAATAGCAATACACCTATGTCAGTTAAGATAAGAACTCAATTAAGCATGAGTTACCAATTTTGATATATTAACATACTAACTTTTTTTCTATCATGTGTTTATTCTGTAAAAGGAAGTTCTTTTAAGTTAATATCATATTAAAAACTTAAATAGTTAACTTATTAATAATATTATCTAAATAAACAATAAATTTTGAAACAATATTATCGAAATAAATGAAGAAATAAAACTAAAGGGTTTGAGAATCATCATAGAAAATTATTTATTCATTCTTTTTTAGTTTTAAAGATTTTAAAATTACACTCTTGCTAAAATTATACATAAAACTGATATTCTTATATTGAAGATGATTTAATTTTTTCCCCTTCAGATTGTTTGTATCGCTTTACTAAGTGCAAATGTGAACGAAAGTACAAAATTTCCATTCAAATTTGAATAAATTTTTTAATAAAATTGATATGAAATTTATAATTTTCAGAAACTACCGTGTGATAATTTGCCAGTTTGTTAAATAATGCAGATGGACATAATAGGTAGGCAATTGTTTAATTTTTTCTTAGAAATTAAACTCACATTTCACGTAATTAAAAAACATTCATTAATTTTATCAATTTCAGTATGAAATTTATTATTCTCAGTTATCGGATGAATGCCACTTCTATCCTACTGGTAACTATAGAAATGAGTTACTGTTACTATATTAAATCACGTTAATGTGCTGAATGAAATAATATTGTCTTAATAAATGAAGAAATAAAACATAGAGGTTTAAGAACAATTTCAAATAAATTTTCTCAAGAAATAATATACACATTATTTCTTAATATTTAAAGATTTGAAATCATACACTCTTGTCAAAATATTTATAAAGTTTATATTGGTATGTTGAAGATGTTTGAAAAACTTTCCCTTGATTATATATTATTTCTATTAATGTCTTATAAATGCAAATTTGACCAAGGGTACCTAATTTTTATTTGTTTGAATAAATTTTTGATAAAATTAATCTGAAGTCATCATTTTCAGAAACGAAGGTATGGTGATTTGACAATTAAAACTCCCTTCTTTACGAAAATATTAGTGGACATAATAGACAAATAATCCTTTAGATTTTTCTTGGAGATTAAACTCTTATTTCTCATGATTAGAAGATATTCATTGATTTTATCAGTTTCAGTATGCAATTTATTATGCTTCGTTGTCAGATGAATATCACACCATTCTTACTGGTAACTATAAAAACTAAGTTATCGTTAATTTGCCAAATCATCACCTTAAAAATTTATATAGTTATTTTACTAGGTAAAATATTGTTATCTAAATAAATGAAGAAATAAAGATAAATGCTTGAGAGAACTTGCAAAAACATATCTACAAGAAATTTCAAATATATTACTTCTTCATCTTTAAAGATTTGATACCTATATTTTTGTTAAAATTATTATTTGGAAAATTGATATTCTTATATTGAAGACAATTTGGAATTTTTCCTCCTGCAATTATATGTGTTATTATTGGCGTAAATGAGACCAAAAGGGCCTGAATTTCATTTAAATTTACATAAAAATTTTTAAAACCATGATTTGAAGTATTACCATTTTCAAAAACGAACTCATGGTGATAGGGAACATAATAAAAACAGGCAAGAGGGTAACACAGTAGGCAAGTAATCCTTACAATTTTTCTTAGAGATAAAACTCACATTTCTCATAATTAAAAGATATTCAGTAATTTTATCAATTTCAGTATGCAATTTATTACGCTTAGTTGTCGGATGAATGCCGCAACCATCCTACTGGTAACCGAAAAAACGTTACCGAACGAAATAAATAGGTAATAAGTTGAGATATTCAATAAAATAAGCAGCATCAAATACCAGCATTATCTTAATGAAAGAAAAGTCTCAATTGTTTCCCCGAGAGCTAATTCTTCGGAGTACCATCGACAATTCTCGGCGCTCTCGAATCGAAATTAAACCTTCTGTTCGGCGCCAACAAAAGGAAATAATTCCTTTTATCTTTATGCCTTAGAAATTGGCAGTATTCCCTGAGCACCTGTTTCTCGGTCGGGCTAAGAAATTGCTCATTCAAAATCCGGAAATAGAAGATCTTTTTTAAACGAAGGAGGTCCAGAGCAAAAGAAAAGTAAAAAATGGACGTGGAATAATCCACTCGAAAGTCATTTCCAAGTTGGGGTGACGGTGACGTGATTGGAGGGAGCAATTAGTTGACATTTTTCCTTGAGTGGTTGCTAAATTCTTCCCCAGTCTTTCTGCCAGCCCTTTTGTTTCAGCTAACTATTTTAGGTGAGGCAATTTTCCTTTAGCTTCAAAATAACAGTCGATTTTTTTTTCTTGTTGAAGTCGTTTGGAAGACTTTCTTGGAACTCCACTGTCAATGCCGGTAAAAGGGATTGCAGAAGGGACCCCAAGTTAAATCATTATTTTCTAATTTTGTTTTCTTTTTCTTTTTTTTTTCGTTGGAAAAAGATTGTGAGCTCTATTACATATATAGATATATTTAATGTAAACAAATAATTGCACCCTAAATTAATTTCTTTACCAAACCTTTAAATCTTGTAAGTTGATCTATTAATTAACTTCCATTTTGTTAACAATTTTGTGATAAAACTGCTTAAGATTTTATCATTAGCATTTGAATTACTTCTATCTTTATGGCTTCTAATATTTATAAACAAATGGTGGTGTTATGTTGAGAATAAATATTAGTAGAAAGTTTCTTTCATATAAGGGAATACTATAAAAAAACGATTACTTTTTGATAAATTGTTAATTATTTAATAAATTATTAAGAAAGTATTAAAGGATAACAAAATGAGAAGCGATAGTTTATTGAAGACTTTATTAATAAGACGTGTAATTGAATTTAGCATTTAAAACGAATAAATATACAAATAATACATATAAAAATATGTGCAGATGGTCTACAGCGCTTCAGATTTGATCTATAAGTACCAACTTTCACATAAACTTATTTTAGAGGATAGAAATGTGCATCTCGGAATGAGGTTTCTAAAATAAAAAGAAAAGTACACTTTATTACAATGTAAACTGAGGGAGTTATGAAACCTATTTCCTAAAAATGGCCAGTTATAAACCATTAAATTGCCTGTCTCTGAGAAGATACTTCAAATCTAAAGCTTGTTAGCCTAAATTTATGGTTAACAAGCTTTAAAAAAATCTCATTTAATTATTTCTAGTTAATTCCGCTTAGTAAACATCTGGGTCCTCAAGAAATTCCAAGATCATTATCATATTCTGATATAACAGACTCTATTTTGCTGATATGAACGAATTCAATGCAAAAGATGCATCTCTGAAGGTGCTGATGAGAAAGCATTAATTTCTGGCAAGCAGTTAATTCCTTAGATGCAGTTACCAGAAAATCGAATTGATGTTTTATACGCCTTTTCCAAAATTATTTGAAAAAAAAAATGTAACTTAAAATTTCAATCGTTGTAAAATAAAAAATAAATCCCATGTGTAGTTCAAATTATTGCACTTTTTCAGTTATGCCTTTTACATGTTTCTGAAAGTAAGGCCGGTTGTATTTAGATAAATCTTATTGCATTTGGATTCGTTGTTGGATTAGGTACGGAATCTGATAGAAATCTTCAAATTGTATGTAAAGACCGTACACCAAATTTATCCACCTAACTCAAAGCATTTTGAAGTTGAAGTTTTTTACCACTAGTCTATCCATCTTTCTAATAAAGAAAGAGACAAATGGGCAGATAGACATATGTTTTTGATTTTTTTTCCTCTTGTAGATGTTCTAAAACTTGAATATTCGTCTAAAACTCCAGCTCAAATTTTCTGACAACTACAATAATTTCTTCAAGATAATTCTTTGCATATCAGAAAATAAAAAAGGATTATTCTGCTATTTACTATAAATGGAGAGTTTTATTCTATCTGACATTCCACATAGAAATCCAGGGCCCAAAAAATATCTCAGGTCATAAAATTCGTATTCCTACATGATTTGCCATTTATGATGAGGATAGATATGTTTTTCATTTAATCAACTGATTTCAGCAAACTCTTTTTTCTGCTGGTTATTTATAAGTATGTACCCGTGAACAGAATCACACACTATCAGAAATATCCTCCTCATATTTATGAATCCAATTTGAAATTAAATTTCTTTGTACAAAATAACGGCTTAGTTGCTTTTCTATCTGCAATAAACCCTTTGATAACAACAATAGAATTTCACGAAAGCTTCACAGACAGCTCAAAAAAGAAAAAAAAAAAATACATCATCTTGCGCTAAAACAATCTGCCTCAATAATAGAAACAATAGAGATAAAAGAAAAGAAATTGGCCATCCCTCGAGGCAAAATGCCAGCTAATTGCCAGCTCTAATGATACAACCATCAAAAGTTACGAAATGCTTTCCAAGTGGATTATTTTCATTTTTTTTCTATTCTGAATTCCCAAATATTATGAAGTACTGATAGAAGAAGCATTTAAAAAAATATTCATTTTTTGCAAGACTGGTCTGAGATACTTGAGATAATTTCAAGATTCATACTTAAAAAGGAGGAAATTTACACAAAGATTCTTTAGATATTTCTTAACTGTGATGCTAGAAAATATATATAAAAAATATTTATTTTCAGGCATATATCATTCTGGACACATCAAATAATATTATATCTAATATATCACTTTGGACGCATTAAATAATATATCTAATACATCATTTTGGACGCATTAAATAATATTACATCACATATATGTTATTAAATATTAATTAATGTCGTTCAAACACACACACACTTATTGTGTTTCAAACTGTATAAAATTAATAAAACTATTTCATGCGATGCATATTCCGAGGACCAATTTTAGAATATATTGATGTTGGAAAATTAGCTAATTTCGTGGGCGACACTGACATTGATATAACCTATTGCTTGTCGAATTGATCCAAATCATCTATGTCTGATCACCTGGAACACCTAAGATAGGCTTTCTATGGAATTATGTTACCTTTATGCTACCTACGGAATTAAGTTATTCTGAAAAGTTTGTATTATTGACATTGATACAACGTACTGCTGTTCTAATTTATCCGAATATATCCAGATCACCCGGATCACCTCAGATAGACAACTAAGGAATTAAGCTGACCCCATCTATGGAAATAAGTTGTAATAAAAAGTCTGTAATTCCCTTGGATGAAAATCAGGAAAGTTTCCATCAGCGAACGCTTTTAGAGAAACACGGATGAAAGAATGATAATGATATTACCTATTGCTGGTAGAAACGATCCGGATTACCTACATCTTGCTTA